>SKCR01051703.1:0-198033 GCA_019454045.1 Zanthoxylum bungeanum
TAAATAGAAATTGCGTAACCCGTTCTTGAAACCACACGTTTTCCAACACGACGAAGCTTCACTTAAAAATATTCTGACCTATTTTCCAACACATAAAGTCTTATTTTCGAATATCATCTAGTTTCAAATCCTTAACTTTAATTCGAAAACCTTCTAGCACTATTCCGAAAAACTCAGGATATTACAGTTTTATTGTTATAATAAATTCTTATAAAATTAAAATATTTATTTTATTTAATAGATTTATTAATTTAATTGAATAGCTTTAATTTAAAGCGATCACATGACGCGATGAAGAGGCTTTAAAATGTTAACTTTTATATATTTATATATATAAGTACAATAATTTTCTTCTTAAAATGTCAAATAAGATTTTGACTTCTAAAACCACCACTAATGATTTTCTTTTTATTTTAAAATATAAAAAATCTCATTACAATATAACAACATAATCTACTATTCAAGGTAAGAAACCTATTAATTTAATTAATATTTTAATTTATTATTATAAAATTATAAAATTATATAAAGAAACCTATTATAATAGGAAAACATATTATAATCTCTCATTAGAATTAAAAAAAAAAAACAAAAAAAACAAAAAAACAAACATATGTGACACTTAATATATACAATTAACATCTACAATTATTTTTTTATTAAATAAAAAATCTATTACAATAAAAATACATATTATAATTTTATAATAATTGTATTATAATAAGAAAACATATAATACTATCATATTATAATTAAAAAAAGCACTATTAAATTAACAAATTTATTAAATAATGACTATATTATAACAAAAAAAAATATTATACTACCTGACTAATTTTTGAATAACAGAAAATCTGATTATATATATATATATTTTAAAACTGTCTCATCGCGTCACATGATATTTAATCTTTACAATTAATTTTTTATTATCTATTATAATAAGAAGATATATTATAATCTTTTATTAAAATAAAAATTATATATACATAGTACTTAATCTCTACAATTAATATTTTTATTATTAAATTATAAATTAAAATAATAGATTATTAAAATAAAAAAACTTATTACAATATAAAAATATAATCTTCTATTATAATAAGAAACTTAAATGATATCCACCCAAAAAACCTAGCCAATTTCTTGGATTTCGGGTCTATTGTTATTTGTTATTTTATTTTGAATTATTTCTATAAGTTTTTTTTTATTTCATGAATTTTTTATTGTTTACTATGTTTCAGGATACAGATTCTGACTATTAGCTCTTGCTTAGTAAATTAGAAATATTATTTTAGAATTGAGCGATAAATGGATTAGGCATAAATATTACATGCAAGTAAATCAATTGTCTCATTCAGACTATAAAACCGACAAGATCCGGAGTATTTACAAGATTAATACATAAAAAATATATACTGAACTAACATAAAGTGTGGGCTCTATCCTAGTTCATATAATTCCTTTAAAACGAAATGTTTCCACTTATGAAACTAGTAATTTCAAAATTTACCTAAGCTTAATTGTCATATCACTACTTTAGATATTAAGAAATAACAAATGGATATAAGAAGCCCTTAAGGGGTGTGGCTTTGTGGTAAATGACTTAGGACTTGATTGTCTGATCCTGAGTTCGAGTCTATGGGTGAATTTCTTGTAAGAGTATGTGGCAGCTGAGGGTTTTATTTGCTCCGCTTACGCCCGGGTTGGGTTATTTGGCAGTAGGGTTACCAACATTTCTAAAAAAAATGGATATAAGAAGTATTGATATATAATATTTTATTATTATAATAAAATACAAAGTTTTGTAAGAATATAATAGTAAAATGTAAAATTTTTAGTAAAATATAATTTATATAAAGATATAATTGTAAAATGTTATGCCACAATACTTGTTGTACCTATTTATTATTTTCTAATTTTTAAAGTAGTGTTTACATATTTGAAGATAGAATTTATTTAAAATTTTTAGGAAATACTAGATTTAATGCACTTATGAAACTAAATAACTCCATTTGCTCCCAAAATATAGGATTGGAAATTTAGATTAGCATTCATTTATTTGTTTGATTCGATTCGCTTTATAGCGAATATGGATTTGAAAAAATAAATTTGTTTATTAAATGGATCAATTCGATTTAATTCGTTTATTAAACCAATCGAATATGAATTTGAGCTCACTGATTCATTTTCATTTTTTCTTTTGCTAGTTGTTATTTTTCAACTAAGATTTGAGAAGTTATTGCAAATTACCACATAAAAATTAATATTGTCTATATTGGTGTCATTTTTTATAAATCTAGAGAAATTATCATTTTTTTTTTACTTGATAAATAGCGTAAGTACCGTTTACCACAAAAATACTGATTTTGTTTTCTTTTCCACCTACAGTTTGAAAATTATTCACTTTTCCACTGATGAAATGGAAAAGTGTGCAAATTATTCATTCAATTTAGGAAAAATTATTCGTTTTCCATCTTATAAAAGTGAAAAATTGAACACAATTGAAACTTCATATGAAAAAGAGAATAATTTTAAAGTTTTCATGGTAAATGGTATTTACATTAATCATTAGGTGAAAAATGATAATTTCCCATAAGTCTATTAATTACATATTTCATATGTATACATTTATGAAAAATTAATATAAATAAATTACAATAATTTATGTCATTGAATAACATTAGAACTATACGAATCATGACATTAAGATTCGTTTAATAAACGAATCGAATATAAATCCATCATATTTTTATTCGATTCATTCAGAATTCGATACAAATTTAATTTATCAATTCATTTAGTCATCCTTACGACATCAGACACAATAAGTCACCTTTTAAAATGAACATGCATCACGCACGGTGGGTTATGCATGCGCCCAAGGCACAAAAGTGCAGGGGCATGATATTCTTCCCCACTCAACCAACAGTGCTTGTATTGAAAAAATATAAAATTTGATGTAATTAATGAATTACACCTATGTAAAAATCATCCAACCAATAGTATATTGACATGTTAATTGAAGAATTCAGCTGCCACCACCATGGCAAACAAGCCTTCAAACCAACTTTAGGTGGAAGTTTGAAAATGGTGCAAGCTTCCAAGATTACTTTCGGTGGACACTATTCATGTGTTGATTTTTTTAGCATAAATTTTACCATAAATACATATCTCATTTGTGAGTTTTAGGCATCCCAAAAATATTAAGATTCAAGTGAACAAATCTTAGAGAGTGTTAGAGAGTGAGGTTTTTTTTTTGTAAAGAGTTTAAACACTTGTAATTCTATTCTTGTAGTAATAGATTCAGTTTTTCCTCATAAATACTCTTCAGTGATCAGAGAATCACAACAAGTGGTATCAGTAGTTTTGGTTATATATTGGGGTCGTAAAATCGAAGAACAGAACTCAGTTCGGAAAATTTGGGTTTCGAAAAAGTTGTCAAAAATTAATCTTGATCATACCATCAGCTAGTTCACGTCGAGACGAGCACGGTGGTATTTTTCGGTCATCAAACTGACGTCTAGAGAAGTCGCACACACCTGCACGCGCCTGAGAGTGAAGAGCCACGCGCCACACGTGCCTGCTAGAGGTTGAAGAAGACCACGTCAGTGCCACGTTAGCACACAGTCAGCACTGAATCAGCAGCCACATCAGTATACAGTCAGCGCCACGTCATCTCTCATGCCAGCGCCATGTCATATGTCGCATCAAGCGCCACATCAGCAATCGGGTCCCACTTTACCACGTCAGCATCTCTAGTAAATTTCATTGAGCCCTTAAAGTCTTTGAAATTTATATTTTTGCCCTATAAGTTTTTAGAAATTTACAAATCATCCCTGAGTTGGATTTAGACCAACGAAGTGTCTAATCCACCATTTTCGACACTTCCGGACACAACAGTGACCTGCGATTTGTGAAAATCAGCCTCGATTTTATCCTATTTTTATTTTAAATTTAAAACTTAAAATGGAAATGAAAGATTCATCTTCTGGTGCGATGATCAAGTTGACAGCAACCAATGACTCCCTCAGGAGGCCTCGGATGATAGATTTTTACACTGTAAAGATCTGTTCGATATTATCGAGGTGAAAGGAGTGAGACCAGAATATGTTAAATAGTACGATTTTAATAAACTCAATAACAGAACTCTGGGTCAAATTAATGTAGTGGATCGGCCATAGTGTCCTCCACCATGTAGCACATGATACAAATGCTTACGAAATATGGATAAAATTGGAAGACAGATTCCAGGCCAAGACAGCTCGAAATAAAGCCTTAATAATGAAGCGTTTGGTGAACCTGAAGCTTCGGAGTGGAACTTGCATTGCAGAACACACCAAAGAGTTCCAAAGCCTGGTGAACCAGTTGTTTACAGTAGATATGCAACTGGGAGATGAAGTACAAGCCCTCTTACTATCCAGTTCTCTTCATGATAGCTGGGAAACATCGATGGGTACTCTCAACAATTCAGCTCCAGGAGGAAAATTTATTATGTCTATGGTAAAGGATGGCTTGTCAAATAATTGAAGGGGTTATTTAGGGGGTGAATCCGGTAACGCAGCGGAAGCGGTGAATCCGATTTTCAATTTCAAAACTTTTTCTCGGATTAATTAAATAAAAATATTTATTTAACATTCCAATAATCAAATTATGAAAATAATTCAATAAAACATTTTAGGTGAATTACCGAAATACCCTTGCTTTTATTTTTTGTCCGTTTTAGTCCGAATTGATCCAATCAATTTTGAATGATTCTAAAATAATTTCTAAGATGAACTTATGATGTTCAAAACATCAAAACACCAAAGCAGCAAATCCCCATTTTTCCTTATCAAGGCCGAATGCACCATTTGGTGCCCAAATTGACCATTTGGTCATTTCATGCTTCAAAACTCTCCAAATGAAATCCAATCAACATGAACCTTTGCATGCATCAATACACACCCAAATGCTCAACATATATGAAACCCCCAATTTTGGAATTAGTTAAGAACCCTAATTTTTCAATTTCCTCAAATTGGACAAATTAGACCAAATACATTAAATCAATTACTTTAATCATCATTCTTCCATTCAATCCAAGTCTCAACACAATGAAACAACTCAAGATCAAATCTAGGTCATTTAAGAGTGGGTCAATAACTCTAGATTAGCAATATGGTTTTCCAAAACCTTAAAAGATTAGTTACAACTACAATAGTCACAACACTTCCTTCATTACACATGCTTCACACTTCTCCAAAACTTCCATCATCAAAAAACCACAAGAAACAAAGAAAGAAACATCCTAAGATATCATATATTAAACCTAGAACCTAAGGACATATTCCTTACTATAGCAAGTTTGAAAAACTTACTAAAAATCCAAGCTTTTGATGTTGTAAGCCTTTCTTCTCACAAAGTTCCTTTAGCTTCTTTCAATGGAGTTTATTTTGATAAAGTGTTTAGGTTAACATTATTATGAAATGAAAACAATTTATATCTTCACCAAAAAGCTATGGCCGAATTTCATCAAATGGAAATTCAATAAATGTAAATTGATTTTTCATTTCACATTTAATGTTGTCAACTTGCACAAATATCTCACAAACACCTTTATTAGATATTTACCTTAGTCAACAATGCAACTATCATCATTAACTTTAAATCCTAACATAAGATATTTCTATTTTAATTAATTTAATCATTTAACAATTAAATAATTAATTAATTAATCAAATACAAATATATTAAATATATGTATAATATTTACATTAAATATTAAAAACATATATTCATTTAGGAAATAATCAAATAACTCATTTTGACTATTAATTAATGTGTATTTAAATTAATCAAGTATTAAATGTAAATACACAATATTAAGGAAATGACTATCTAGTCTCTTTAGCATGTATCTGGCGTTTAACCATTAAACGACTTTATAAATAATCAATATTATTTATTTATGTGCTCTAGTGCTCACGAGTATGTTTCATTATTGAGACTCTCTAGGTTCAGGTATATCCGTCACAAAATCTAATTCCGTGTCCCCATAATCTATCCACCCGTAGATTATGACGATCACGGATAATCTCGATGAACCATACAGGTCGAGGTCAGCGCAAATGTATAATTCCTCCGTCACGTCCAGGTATCGGATAAATCCCAGAGATATAGATATAAACGTCCAAATCTCTATCGGGATTATCCAGTCGACTATTCTATAGCAATCTCAAAAGAATGTTTAAACTAGCTTCTAAACTTTACCACGGGCCCATGGATTTATCTGATTGCTAATCATATGGACTACATATGCTCTGGTACACAGAACTGACGGATCCTATCTTGATACACATAGGACACCCTGAGGATCTATCTACACCCAACGAACAGGCGGAGGTCTGATCTAATAGATCGGTGACGTGACTGCCGTCTAAGTGTAGAAGATGTCTCATGTGCCCACAATGGCATCTCAAGTCTAAGAATCACAAGTGCTACTCAACCCAAGAAGATTCTTATTGACGCTGGTGTACCATCCATTAAGAATCTTCGGTGAGTCGTTCAGTGTTTATCTGCTATAAACACCTACACGTCTATACTAGTCTCCAAGACTAATGGTTCATTGAGAAACCATTGGAATCATATATTCCAGTATACGACATGTACCGATCTCAACGGTTTACTATACTGACCAAGTAGTGTAAACCTTGACCAGGAACTGTCTGAGAATGACAACGTCATGATACATCTCAATGTCTGTCGTGACGCTTTTGCAACTGTATCATGACTAATCATTCTAGGGGCATTACGTCTTTACCATATAAAAGAATAGATTATATTATAGAAACTGCATATTATTCATAATAATAATGTTTTACAGAAGTATTTAACAGAAATACAACCGGGAATAGGCGCTCTGAGCACCAACCCCACAAAATCTCCCACTTGCTCTAGTGCCAAATCGATTGTAACTAATACCCATCGATTCCACTGTTTATCAAACAACTTCGGAGGTATGGGCCTTCGTCAGCGGGTCTGCTACATTATCTTCACTCGGTACCTTGCCACAACAATATCCCCTCACGACACGATCTCTCGAATGATGTGGTACTTGCGTTCCACATGCTTCGACTTCTGATGCGCCCTCGGTTCCTTTGCTTGCGCAATGGCTCCAGTATTATCACAGTAGAACGGAATCGCATTCTCGATACTTGGGACAACTCCCAATTCTGTGATAAAGTCTTTATCCACACAGCCTATTTTGCAGCTTCAGAAGCGGCAATATATTCCGCCTCAGTGGTGGAATCAGCTGTCGATCCCTTTTGGAACTCTTCAACAAACTGCACCTCCGTTAAGGGTAAAGACAAAATCCAGATGTAGACTTTCTATCATCGGGATCCGATTGGAAATCGGAGTCTGTATACCCATTAACCTGCAGTTCGTTTTCCTCCATATATAATCAACTTATCCTTAGTACCTTTAAGATACTTTAGGATATGTTTAATGGCCATCCAATGGTCATTACCTGGATTGGACTGATATCGACTAGTTACGCTAACAACGAAACTGATATCAGGCCTCGTACACAACATGGTATACATTATGCTACCCAAACACGAAGCATAAGGTTGGTTAGACATTCTAACCTTCTTCATCTTCTGTTTTGTGGACACATCTTCTTAGAAAGATGAATCCCATGTCTGAACGGTAGTGTTTGTTGTCTTACAGTTACCAAAGCTATACCGTCCAGATCTTATCTATGTACGTTGATTGGGATAAACCAATCAGCCTCCTTTGTCTATCTCTATAGAGTTTTAATCCCTAAAACATAGGAAGCTTCTCCCAGGTCCTTCATGGAGAAATTCTTACAGAGGTACGCTTTCACGCTTTGCAACATACCTAAATCATTCCCAATGATTAGGATGTCAAACATATAGGACTAAAAATACGACCATGCTCCCACTGGCCTTTTGATACACACAGGATTCTTCCGAATTCTTGAGAAAACCAGACGATCTAATAATCTCATCGAATCGAAGATTCCAACTTCGTGAAGCTTGTTTAAGTCCATAAATGGACTTCTTAAGCTTACATACCATACCCGAGGTTTCGCTGGATGTGAAACCTTCCGGCTGTTCCATATAGATTTCTTCATCAGAAATCCATTTAGAAAAGCCGTTTTGACATCCATTTGCCAAATCTCGTAGTCATGATACGCAGCTATAGAAAGCAAAATCCGGATAGACTTAAGCATTGCTACTGGCGAAAAAGTTTCATCGTAGTCGACGCCATGTCGCTGCGTGTAACCTTTGCTACCAGTCGGGCCTTGTAAGTTTCAACCTTACCGTCAGGCCCGCGCTTCCTCTTGTAACCCATTTACAACCGATAGGAACAATTCCTTCGGGAAGCGGAATCAAGTCCCAAACTTGATTTTCATGCATTGAGTCTATCTCGGATTTCATGGCACTTTGCCATTTCACGGAGTCGATGTCCAACATCGATTCTCTATAGGTGAAAGGATCTGTCTCTTCAACTAAGAGAACATCCAGACTCTTTTCTTGTATCAAATACAAGCGTTCAGGAGGTCTAGATACCCTTTTCCGACCTACGGAGTGTGGTGTGTTGAAGGTCCTTCATCTACTTGAACTTCAGGTTCCTCCGTTGGTTCATTGTTTTCAGGTTGGACTTCATCAAGCTCAACCTGTCTATGATCACCTCCTTCTGACAAAAAATCTACTTCTAGAAATTTTGCGAAGCAAGCTACGAACACATTTCGATGCTCGGTATCATAGAACAGATATCCCCTCGTGTTCGAGGGATACCAACAAACCTAAACTTTTGCCCTCGAGGCGAAAGCTTACTTTGCTGAGTTACCCTGACATAGCAGGACAACCCCAAACCTTAATATAATAAGATTCGGTCTCCTACCGAACCATCTGATACGGTGTCGTAGGAACAGCCTTTGAAGGAATCTTATTCAAAATATGTGCGGCTGTTAAGAGACAGTAGCCCCATAAGTAATAGGGCAAATCTGTGAAACTCAAACATCGATCGGACCATATCCAATAAAGTCTGATTTCTCCTTTCAGATACACCATTGTGCTGTGGTGTACCTGGAGGAGTATATTAAGCGAGAATCCCATTCTCCTTCATATAATCCATGAACTCACCAGTCATATATTCGCCGCCTCGATCTGATCGAAGGCATTTAATATATTTACCAGTTTGTTTTTTCTACTTCATTTCGGAACTCTTTGAACTTTTCAAAGGTTCCGATTTATGTCGCATCAAATACACATAACCAGACCGTGATAAATCATCGGTAAAGGTAACGAAGTACGAATAACCACTGTGAGCAGTTTGACTTAGTGGACCACATACATCAGAATGTACGAGTTCCAGTAAGTTTTGTGGCGCGGTGTCTCACACCAGAAAATGGGTTTGGTCATCTACCCTGAATACAGGATTCACAAGTTGGATAGGACTCAATGGTAAGATCTGATATCAAACCATTCCTAACCAATTGGGTAAGGCGTTTAACGCCAATGTGACCAAGTCTCATATGCCAAAGTTCATAGTATTAATTACAAAACGACGTTTTATTAACTCCAGTATTTAATATATCTTTTGAAGTTTGCAATGTATAATGACCATGCTGGTTTGGACAACTAAGGATCTGAATATTATTTTTATCATATAAATACAAAGAACTATTCTTAATATTAATACAATAGCCTTCTGTATCTAATACAAAAAGTGATATAATATTAGCGACACATCCTGGTACAAAATGACAGTCATATAACAAAAGTGTCCCATTCGGCAATGAGATCTCGCATACTCCCACTGCAACTGCATCCAAAGAGTCTCCACTCCCGAACCACAACTGCATCTCTCCAGGCTTCAGTTTCCTACTTTCCTTCAGCACCTGCAACGAATTGCAAATGTGAATGGGACAAGCAGAATCTAAAATCCAGCTGGATGTGACGGCTTCACAAGCCAAAGATAAATCAATAACTGGAAAAATAAAAGTACCTGATGTAGAAGCTCTGTCTCTCCTCACTTGGGCAATGTAATCAGGACAGTTCCTTTTCCAGTGTCCACCTTGCCGCAGTGGTGGCATTTGTCTTCAGAAGCCCTTTTGGGCTTTGCAATCTTCGCCTGTTGTTGAGGACCAAAAGCCTTCTTCTTCTTTTGCCTTTCTTGTTCTTTCCCTTGGACATCCTTGGGAAGAAGCCGAAAGAGAAGTAGTTCTAGGAGGGCGAGTCGGTACTCCCTTCTTAAGGTCTTCTTCTGCCGTGAGCAACATCCTATGTAGCTCCTGGTAGGTACAGACAGTCCCGTGCATGTTGAAGTACATCACGAACTGGCGAAATGAAGCTGGCAATGAACCAAGAATGACACTCCTACCGAGAATTTCATTCAAGATGAGATTATGTTGCCTCAATTGATCGATCAAATCGATCATCTGAAGAACATGTGGGCTGACACTCTGCCCCTCATCTAGACGCGCATGGAACAGTTCCATGGCGACTTTGTGAACAATAACTTGTTCCTGGTTCTCAAACGATTGTCTCAATCGTGTCATCATACTATAGGAATCTAACATACCATAATACTGTTGCTTGAGTTTCGGAGACAGTGAACTAAGGATGTATGATTTAACCCTTAAATCATCATCCTTCCAAGTTTCAAAAACTTGGCGTTCCTCCTCCGAAGTCCGCATCCTCGCCCACTGCAAGGGGCAACGGACCCTCAAGAACATAACCCAGCTTCTCGGAATCGAGGACAATCCTCAAATCCAATTCCCAGTCTGCAAAGTTCTCAGCGCCTTTCAGTTTGTTCGCATCAAGCATACGCGAAAACTGATTTGTGGATTGTGCCGCCATCGCCAATCTATCATATAGATCACGAAAAACGGTTAGCAGAAATAAGCAGTTTCATATAATATCAAAAGCATAAACTAGATCATGGATTTTTAATCTAATATGCCCCTCCCACTAAATCATGCAATACTGTAATCCCAAAACAGAATACAAATATTTAATAATTAAATTAAATACTAATAGTGAAAAGCGGATCCCGTGAATATATTTCGGCTCACAGCAGAGGCACGGTCTCGCCTACGTATATTTATCAGGTAGACAACTCATTTGTCAATCATTCACTAATGACTCCTAAGTACCGGTCCTGGCCGTTTCTCGTTGTCGCTGCGAAGGCCGGCCCACAAGGAGACGTACCAAGGTTAAACTCGTCAATGATAAACTCAAGTTACTTACGTAATTCTGACAGCTAGGGCACGTTCAGAATTCCGTTTTTACTTGAATTTACCTAGTATCTAATATACATCGGTATAAATAAATCTTTATCGGCTACACCCTCACAGCAGAGGCACGGTCTCGGATGTAGTCACAAAGAGATATTCATAAACCGTATTGATAAGACGGACCATATAACATGCATCAATTACATAATTACATTTAAACCTTATTATTATGGATTTTCCGCTAAGTGTCATACACCCTAAATCTAAACCAGTTTAGATCCTAATAAGCATGCACAAAGTCAAGAAAACATGATTAAACATTGATTCAATGAAGGCTAATCATTTTAAGTGGCCTAGAATCAGACTCGCTCTGATACCATTTTGAAGGGGTTATTTAGGGGGTGAATCCGGTAACGCAGCGGAAGCGCTGAAAATCCGATTTTCAGATTTCAAAACTTTTTCTCGGATTAATTAAATAAAAATATTTATTTAACATTCCAATAATCAAATTATGAAAATAAATTCAATAAAACATTTTTAGGTGAATTTACCGAAATACCCTTGCTTTGTATTTTTGTCCGTTTTAGTCCGAAATTGATCCAATCAATTTTGAATGATTCTAAATAATTTCTAAGATGAACTTATGATGTTCAAAACATCAAAACACCAAAGCAAGCAAAATCCCCATTTTTCCTTATCAAGGCCGAATGCACCATTTGGTGCCCAAATTGACCATTTGGTCATTTCATGCTTCAAAACTCATCCAAATGAAATCCAATCAACATGAAACTTTGCATGCATCATATACACACCCAAATGCTCAACATATATGAAAACCCCCAAATTTGGAATTAGTTAAGAACCCTAATTTTTCAATTTCCTCAAATTGGACAAATTAGACCAAATACATTAAATCAATTACTTTAATCATCATTCTTCCATCCAATCCAAGTCTCAACACAATGAAACAACTCAAGATCAAATCTAGGTCATTTAAGAGTGGGTCAATAACTCTAGATTAGCAACATGGTTTCCAAAACCTTAAAAGATTAGTTACAACTACAATAGTCACAACACTTCCTTCATTACACATGCTTCACACTCTCCAAAACTTCCATCATCAAAAACCACAAGAAACAAAGAAAGAAACATCCTAAGAATATCATATATAAAGCCTAGAACCTAAGGAACATATTCCTTACTAATAGCAAGTTTGAAAAACTTACTAAAATCCAAGCTTTTGATGTTTTAGCCTTTCTTCTCACAAAGTTCCTTTAGCTTCTTTCAATGGAGTTTATTTTGATAAAGTGTATTAGGTTAACATTATTATGAAATGAAAAACAATTTATATCTTCACCAAAAGCCTATGGCCGAATTTCATCAAATGAAATTCAATAAATGTAATTTGATTTTTCATTTCACTTTAATGTTGTCAACTTGCACAAATATCTCACAAACACCTTTATTAGATATTTACCTTAGTCAACAAATGCAACTATCATCATTAACTTTAAATATCCTAACATAAGATATTTATATTTTAATTAATTTAATCATTTAACAATTAAATAATTAATTTTAATCAAATACAAATATATTAAATATATGTATAATATTTACATTAAATATTAAAAACATATATTCATTTAGGAAATAAGTCAAATAACTCATTTTGACTATTAATTAATGTGTATTTAAATTAATCAAGTATTAAATGTAAATACACAATAATTAAGGAAATGACTATCTAGTCTCTTTAGCATGTATCTTGCGTTTAACCATTAAACGACTTTATAAATAATCAATATTATTATTTATGTTGCTCTAGTGCTCAACGAGTATGTTTCATTATTGAGACTCTCTAGGTTCAGGTATATCCGTCACAAAATCTAATTTCGTGTCCATAATCTATCCACCCGTAGATTATGACGATCACGGATAATCTCGATGAACCATACAGGTCGAGGTCATCGCAAATGTATAATTCCTCCGTCACAGGTATCCGGATAAATCCCAGAGATATAGATATAAACGTCAAATCTCTATCGGGATTATCCAGTCGACTATTCTATTAGCAATCTCAAAAGAATGTTTAGAACTAGCTTCTAAACTTTACCACGGGCCCATGGATTTATCTGATTGCTAATCATATGGACTACCTATGCTCTGGTACACAGAACTGACGGATCCTATCTTGATACACATAGGACACCCTGAGGATCTATCTACACCCAACGAACAGGCGGAGGTCTGATCTAAATAGATCGGTGACGTGACTGCCGTCTAAGTGTAGAAGATGTCTCATGTGCCCACAATGGCATCTCAAGTCTAAGAATCACAAGTGCTACTCAACCCAAGAAGATTCTTATTGACGCTGGTGTACCATCCATTAAGAATCTTCGGTGAGTCGTTCAGTGTTTATCCGCTATAAACACCTACACGTCTATACTAGTCTCCAAGACTAATGGTTCATTGAGAAACCATTGGAATCATATATTCCAGTATACGACATGTACCGGTCTCAACGGGTTTACTATACTGACCAAGTAGTGTAAACCTTGACCAGGAACTGTCTGAGAATGACAACGTCATGATACATCTCAATGTCTGTTGCGACGCTTTTGCAACTGTATCATGACTAATCATTCCAGGGTCATTACGTCTTTACCATATAAAAGAATAGATTATATTATAGAAACTGCATATATTATTCATAATAATAATGTTTTACAGAAGTATTTAACAGAAATACAACCGGGAATTGGCGCTCTGAGCACCAACCCCAACAATAATGAGGCTAGAAGAAAAGACGTGGGCATAGATCAAACACAAGCCCCTATCACGGAGAATCGAGGAATACAACGAGAGAAAAAACAAGGTAGAGGGAGAGGCAGAAGCAAAAGTAGAGGCAAATCCACAGACGGGAGAAAGCCTACTTACAAGTGCTACTATTGTGACATAAAAGGCCACTTAAAGATGAATTGTCGAAAGCTGCAACGAGAGCAGGGTCAAGTCAATCCCCAGCTGAAGAACAATGATGCGGAGACACTAGTAGTTACCTTAGGAGATGTAGTTATCTACTTCGTCCAGGAAAAAAACATGCCTCCACACCGCAACTCAAGATGTTAAGTGGGTGATAGATAATGTAGCATCCTACCACGTCACCCTCTCACAATGATTTCTTCACAACATACAAAGCATGAGATTTTGGAGCAGTGAAGATGGGAAATACAAATTCCTCTCAGATAGTGGGATCTAGTGAAATTTAGTTGTAGAAAAATGCAGGATATACAATAACCCTGAAAAAAGTTAGACATGTTCCAGAATTTAGGCTCAATCTACTCTCGGGGGTAGTCCTTGACAAACAGGGCTATGTTAGCCCCTTTAGCAATGACATTTAGAGAATAATGAAAGACGTCATAGTCATCGCCCGATGACATATTTTGTGGCACTTTATACAAGATTCATGTAAGGATATGTGCAGAAAGCCTCAATATAGTTGAACATGAGGCTTCTCAAAATCTGTGGCACTAGAGAATCGGTCACATGAGTGAAAGAGGGTTGTCTATCATGAAAAAGAAGGATCTAATCACTGTCTCCAAGAATTCTACTCTAGATCCTTGCAATCTATATCTATTTGGTAAGCAACATAGAGTCTCCTTTAATTTCTCTTATACGAGAATATCAGAGTTGTTCAGTCTGGTGTACTCTGATGTTTGTGGTCCTTTGGAGGTTAATTAATTAGGCAGTAACAAATACTTTCTGAATTTCATTGACGATGCTTCTCGGAAGGTATGGCTATATTTTCTGAAAATAAAGTATCAGGTCATGGATTATTTTAAACTATTCCATGCCATGGTCGAGCGTGAAACAGAGAAGAAATCGAAATATCTCCGCATAGATGATGGAAGCAAGTACACTTTCAGGGACTTCGATGCCTATTGCGGAAGTCATGAGATTCGACATGATAAGTCTGTTCCAAGCACTGTTGGACAATTATGACCCATAGCGTCACTATTTGTACAGATCACGGTGTTGTTGTACAAATTAACTATGTGATAAAGAGATTGCACTCTTATCATTTGTGATTAGATCACCTAGATGTATAAATGATAGGAGGTCCCAATGATTTGTTCCTGGACTGAGAATGATATGAGCCAGTATCAGTCCATGAAGGATAAATCATTAAATATCCCTAGTCAGAGTATTATCGAGATGGGACATCGATAAATACGTAAAAGACTAGTATTGCACTTGTGCGTGTTGTGAGGGCACAACGGCATAGTTCTCGTATATTTGGGTATAGGATACCCATGCAAGTGTAATATGCGGTTGTGTTTTACCGATGGTACGGGAAACAGCTTGGCTCTGGATAGACCCCTTCAGAATTCCATTGGTAGTATGACTATGTGTCTATGGAAGTCCGAAATCAGGGTAGGTGTATTTGGTCTTAACTTGAGACTTGCGACAATCAATATACTTTGGTTGAGGTCGTCCAGGGCTTTAACCGGTTCTGTGTACGCCAATACTGGGTATAATGATAATCGTAGTGTGTTGGGTGTGATGTCAAGACGGAAGTGTCACTCCAGTCATATGGAGTTGATGGTCACGTAGGATACGGTACTGGTTCTCTTTAGTACTACAGTCATCGGGATAAAATGACAATGTCATGTTTATCCGATATAGAGACGAGTTACCAGAGATCCGACATGTGCTTCGTACGGAGCAGACACGATTCCAGCCCCAGGCCTAGCACGTGATCATCCGATACTGGATCGAAATACGCAATACCACGTATACTACGCCTGATATAGATCGTTTATTCCTGTAAGCATGTTTCCGGAGAATTGGGTAGGCATGGCGCTTTGCTAGAGGCCAACCTTGTCTTGTGAATCGGAGTAAACGTAGTACGAGGTACTTACGTGTTCGGATAGTCCAACGACCTGATTTACTGCCAACATATCCGGGGATCTCATGGGTCACTTCCCAAAGATTCATCGATGACGTATGACTCGCACTTTAATTAATCTGGGATTAATTTAATTTGGAATTAATCGGTATAATAATATATTTGATATATTATACGAAATTGGATTTCGACGAGGAATTAAAATTAGATTTTAATTCAGGCGAACGAATTAATTTAGAATTAATTCGTTAGCGACGTGAATAGTGATTTCGCTAGGCCTAATCATTTAATTACGACGCAACGGAAAATTCGTTAATTTGGAATTAGCGAACCCGAGCCCGGGATTGTTTGCGAGCGCATTCGCATTTCGAATTCGAGTGCGGCACGCAAGTCAAATCAAGCGTCAAATCGCAAGTCACATCAAGCGTCAAATCACATGTCACTTTGAGTGATGTGACATTTGAGTGATTGATGTGAGTTGATTTGTGGTGATTGACAAGCATTTAATGTTTTCCTTTTTGGAAATTAAAGAAATAGTAAATGGTTTTATTATAGTTTGGAAATTATATAAACCTTTTACATTTTTTTTTTCCAACAATATTTCTCTCTCTCTTTTTACGGTATTAGGTTTTGGAAACCTTTCCCTCCTCTCTTCCCTCTCTTCTTCCTCACGCCCAAGGGGTTGCTGCCTTCTTTCTTTTCTGGTTCAAGACCGAATGCAGTAAAGGGAGAAAAGACATGATTTTGTTGCAAGATGCAAGTGCTAGCACACTCTAGGAGGCATACCAAGGTGTTAGGGCAGTGATTTCGTGAGCTTGGATGTTTATCACAAAGCTTGGAGCTTCAAAGATCACACATGGCAGATTCTTGGAGGAGGAAGCAGCCCCCACGCCGAGCAGTCCTCTATGTGTGCAGCTCACTGCCGAGCAAGGAGGAGCAATGCGTTTTTGTCTTCGTTGCATCTCTACCGATCAATGTGAGTTATTCCGCACCTCATTTGATATGTATTCAACTCGTTTTATGCTTGATAAATGATCCTTGGGACTTGATTGAAACCCAACAATGGTATCTTGAGCCATTTGTGCATAAAACGAAATTAGGGTTCTTAGCTCAAATTTGGGGCTTTTTTTATTTAAGCATGATTTTGGCAAATTGTTTGTTTAAGTATGCTTGTATATGGATAACTTAGAGTTATATGTAATCAATTTGTTGAAAAATTAATTGGATTGATTTTCCCCAATTTGTTCATTGTGGCCGAATTTGGTTAGCTCCCTAATGTCTTGGATTTTTGATTTTTTGTTCATTGGATGACTTGGAAATCATTAGGGGATGTTGATTTTATGTTTGATTGGGTTCAATTGGATTGAATTTGATTTGGGCATAATTTCCCTCTTTGGCCGAGACACTTGAAGCATGTAATTGGGTTTGATTTTTGTCAAATTATGTTGGACATGATTCATTGATGATAAGCATGATTAATTGGACAAATTTGATGTTTTGGAAACTTTGATTTGGGTAATTAATAATGTTATGCACTTTAGGTTAATTGAATTGTAAAATTGGATTTTTATAATTTAATTATTGGGCTTAAAATTGGATTTGGGCTTTTAAAGTTGTTATTGGGCTTGTTGGGCTTTGTTGTACAAAGTTGGGTTTAGGCAAAATTGGTTGGATTCAATTAGGCCTAAAACCGCATCCAAAAGGCCCAATGCGACTAATGAGCCTTTAAAGTTTAATTGGGCCTAATGGGCCTAAATTAATTTATGGGCTTATGGGGTAACTCCCGGATTGGATTTTGGTTATTCGGTTTGACCCGAGTTGACCAAAAGTCCACGCCTCAAGAAATTAATTAAAAGCCCATTGGACTTTATTAAATTAATATTGGATATTAATCGGGATTTGAGACCCGTAACGATTAAATTCGGAATTTAAGTCGTAAAGGTATATTTTATAAAGTGTAATATTTAATTTGGAATTAAATAATGAATTAGAATTAAATGCGTATTAAATTGGATTTAATTATGTAATTTAATTTAATTTGAGAATTCGTACTTTAAGTACGTGTTCGCAATACGAGTTTAACTCGAACAAAATCAAATCTTTGTTTGAACATTGGATGATCACTATTTATCATATTAATTAATTTGATTAGATTGATTGATAACATGCTTGTGTGAATACATGGCTGTGATGCATGAATAATGTATATCGGATGGATATTAGTCGGGTGGGGCAATTTTGGAAATTGTAATAAATTTGATTTATTAATTGGACCTGTGAGTCCAGCCTTAAAAAAATAAAAATAAAAACTAAAGAATCTAGAGAGAGAAACGCTCTCTTTAGATAGAATATAAGAGAGAGTGTGGTACAACAAATTCTGAAATTTGAAGCTGAATTTATAGGCGCGGGTAGGCTTCCAGCGTCGCGACGCCGGGGCCTTCAGCGTCGCTACGCCAGCTTCTGTCGACGTGGCATGCTCTGGTTCGTCTATTTGCAGATTCTGGATAAGCTGATAAGGTGACACGTGGCGAGGTGGTTGGGCTTCAATTATTATGACACGTGGCGGCTTCTGATTGGTCGATGAGATTCTTATCCGCCACGTGTCAGATAAGGATTAGATACTCAATGATTGATGCTGACGTGGCGCTGACGTGGCGGTGATGTGGCGATGACGTGGCGACACGTGGGAAAGAGACCGTCGACACCGTAGGATTGCGACACGTGGCACTTCCTGATTGGCTGATGATGACGTGGCAGTGAGGTGGCAGCTTGACTTGGTCAACCTGGTGATGTGGCTGATGACGTGGAAATGACGTGGAGTGACACGTGGCACACGTGGCGATAATGACGGTCGGCACCGTAGGATGTTGACACGTGGCACGGCGCATGTTAGCAGATCGGTTGTGATGGTGACACGTGGCACGGCGCACGTTAGCAAAGTCAAACTTTTCTCAGATTCTGATTTGGGGACCCGACGCACGTTAGCACTGTTCGGCGCACGTTAGGCGTCGCGACGCTGAAGGTCTTGGCGCGCGACGCGGGAATTTACCAAAATGCCCTTTTCGTCGAATTTTCACTGTTTTGGCCCAAATCACCTCCAGAATGTCCTGAAACTTTATTTATCTACAAAATAACACAAAACATATCAAAATATTCACAAAACTCAAGAAACTATACAAAATATTTGGTTAAATGAGTGGGAAATAGTGATATAAATACCACTCATCACACCCCCAAACCTAACATTTTCCTAGTCCTCGAGCAAAACATAGAGTAAAATAACATAAATAAATTAACTAAACCACTTTCGTAGGGATCACGGTTGCATTTAGCGTATGCAACAAGCCTTTAAACCCCTAGGTGTCCCTAGTGGACGAGTTGTAGTCTCGTGAGGGTTTACAGCAATGATACCCACAAACATTTTACAAAAGTAAAAAGGTAGTAAAACTAATGCACACAAAAGCAAAAAGACAAAATAATAAATATATAAACAACGTCCTCAGAGAATGTTCAGGATCAAAGTTAGAGGAACCTTCAAAATGCATATTCCAACTAAAATCCTTTCTTTTGAACAACATATCTAAATCAGACTCAAATTGCAGACAGAAACAGAAACTCAGGCAAACGGTCATTCATTAACCAATGATTATTTTAACTAGTCACTTTTCTTAATTCCTTATTATCTAACTGCTTACAAGACTATTTTTAAAAGTGCGCACGAGTATGACCTAGATAAGAAATTCAAATTAGGGATAAAAGTGAAATTAGCATTTATCTTTTCCTATAACTTTTTAGCTAAACAAACAGTTAAATCATCGGACACACATTTTTTTATTTTTTATTTTTTTCGATTTTAAAAACACACAACCATGTAAAATACGAAAAATAAAATTACTGAAATCAAACACACGAAAAATTTTTAACGGAATTTTTGAAAATATTTAAAAATAGGCCCATACCCCCAAACCTAAACTTAGCATTGTCCCCAATGCGTTACAAAACATAATCAAAATAAGGGAACAATAGTACTTGAGTTTTTAATCATCAGCCTCCTCCTCATCGCTGTCGTCAGATGGTGGGTCAGTGAACTCTGGAACAGTAATGTGCAAATCATTTGCCATTTGTTGTAGTTCATGACCGATTGCTCTGTTATATTGAAGCATATAATCCACACGAGATCCCAAATGACGAACTTCCTGAGAAATAGTGCGAGGCCTTGATGATCTTGGTGGTGGCTGAAGTGGTTGTTGTTACTGCTGTGCGGAAAAAGATACTCCAGCTTGAGCTTGTCTCTCTGTGCGTAACTGCTGGATGATTCTGGATGTAATTGCTGATGTGGGTTGCGTCAATTCCTCCATTGGTTCAACATAAACCAAGGCCTGTGTGCATAAGGATGATATCAGATAGCAGTAGAACAGGCCAGCCTGTGTCGATCTGGCAGCCCAAGCAATGTTGGTCGATATCAGCTAGCCAACATTAATCGTATATCCCTTTAGAATGCAGTATAACAAAATCATACGTTCATTCGTGACATATGTGATATGCGATCCTGGTAACAAGGTCCTAGTCACGAAATGGAACCAAACTTTTGTCTCAGGCTTCAGCATCTTTGAACTCATCTTCATATATTCTCCAGTGCTACTCATGACCCAAGCAGCATTTGGAACACATAAAGTTTCTGTGAGATGAGTGATATCAATGTTCTCCATTACCGCAGAATACTCATCTTCCTCCATCTCAGGAATGTCATAAAATTTGTTAATCGTTGAGGAATCAAATAATATCTGTCGACCTCTCACCATTACCACACACGCACGATGCTCATAAGAATTTGCGTAAAACTCCCGCACAATAGCTGCATAGGCTGGGTGAGGCTGCTGACAAAGCTTTCGCCAGTGCCGATCTGCGATAATCCTGTCAATATCTGGAAATAACCCTGGGTTGATATCAAATCCCCTCTCCATAATATGGTGTTTCCAGGTTATTCCGTCCTCATATCTTTTCTCTACAGCAGCTGATACGAATTTAAAATCATCGAAAGTAGGTGCGGCAGAAGTCGATGCCCTGGATCTTTTCAGCGGCATTTTCAGAAATTCGGCAGAGTTTCCGCTAAAATTGCAAATTTCACCCAATAACACAACCTAATTCAATCACAAATTCACCACCCTTCGCCTCTAAATCTACGATTCAGTCCAATCAACACTTACACAATCCACAATTTTCAAATCCGAATCAATCAATGTCAATTAATATTTTTAATTTGCAGATTACCATTCAATATTTGGGTTTGATGTGGACTTGGCAGCAACTGTTCGGCTTGGTTTGAATTGGCTTGGCGAGGGCTCGGTTTGGTGGCTGGCGGCAACAGTTCAGCTTGGTGAAGGCTCGGTGGTCTCACGGTAGTGGAGGTAATGGCTTCGGCTCGGCTCGGTGGTTGCTCGGTTCGATTTGGGTCTCGGTGGTTGCTCACGGTGTGGATCTCGGCTGGCGAAGACTCAGTTTGGTAGATCTCGGCGATGGCTCTCGGCTAGGTAGATCTCGGCGATGGCTCTCGGCTAGGGTGGAGGTTGGTGGCTGTCGGTGAGCGTCGAAGGTGGATATTCCGGTTGTGAAGGCTCACGGTTTCGGTAATGGTGGAAGTTTGAGAGAAAATGGTGATTGCTTGGTTTTGTGAGGTTTTGGTTGAAAGAAAATTAAGTGTGAGTGTAGGGGATAGAACCAGTCTCGACATTTTAGTGCAGAAATCGAACCAGTGTCGCGACGCTGAAGTTTGCATGTCGTCGCGACGCTAATTAATTTTTTTTTTTGGCAAAACCAAGTCTTTCGACGGATAAATCCTCTGGGATGGGTCTCAAGAGCTGACTCTTTACTCTGTCGTCTCTACTGGATTGACTTTATATCTTCGTGATTTTGTCAAATTTTTATTTTGTGAAAATCCCGCTCGCACTGGCTTGCTTTGTCCTGAAAAATTCCGTTTTTATTTTTCCTGTAAAACTAACACACAAAATTAAAAATTTCACACAAAATATGAAAATAAATTACAACAAATTGCATGGGTTGCCTCCCTGCTAGCGCTAAATTTTTCGTCTTCAGCTACACGTGAATGAAATTCATCTGTTAAGGAGGTTTCAATGTCGTTTTGGATGTCCGATTAAAGACAATCCTGTGAGCGTTGCTTTTGAAGGGTCTCTTCCAACGGTAAAGTGGCAAAAAGAGTTTTATCTCATTCAGTGCTCGTGCCACCTTTTTGCTCCTTGTTATTCCAGTGGTTCCTGCAAAGAAAGAAAGAAAATCATGAGGTCTCGTATGGTGCTTGACTTGGAATGGAAGTTCCATTCTGTCAAGCTTCTGGGTGATTTCTTTGAATTGTACTCCCCGATACAGTGATGTTTCTCCTGAATTCACTGGATCTTCAATTTGGTCTGACAATTGCTCCTCCATTTGCTCTGCTTTTTGCTCCACATTTTCTTCACAGATGTATTGTAAAAATTTTGTATTCAGCTCTTTATATGTCATCTGTGAAATACATGCTTCAAAATTGTCAAACCGAGGATGCAAAGATGTTTCTGACATTAGGTTTTCATCCTCTGATACGACTGGAATGGATGGTTCAGATAGATCTTCTTCAAACATCAAGGTAAAGCATGCTCCAAGATCTTCATTTTAAGGATTGAAAGTTTGATCCTCTGTTGTTGGTGCAGTTGGTACAAATAGATCAGCTTCATCCTCGTCAGAATCTGAATAATAAAAGTCAAATTGAGACTTTGCCGGTTCGGGCTCCTGAACTGATTCCTCTGGTTGTTGATACTGCTCAGCCTCCTCCTCTGTTGAAGTGTCATTGTGAAATGATTGGTAATTGAAGGCTTTATCAGTGTCATCTGAAACTAGTTCTTGAGGTATGTAGTTCTGGTTTTCTGTGAATTGTCTCATTTGATCTGTCATCCTCTGAATGAATTCTGATTGTCTCTGAATTTGTGTATCTAATTGAGCTTCCCGTTCTTCGAGCCAATGTTTGAGCGTGTGAATCAACTGATCTTCCTCGGATGGTTCTGTTTGTTGATGAAGATCGTAGATGGATGGTGGATAAGATGTATAATATGATGGTTCTTTGTACCTTGAATGATTCCAATAATTCTGCCACTCTGAAAGGTATATACATTGATCGCTCGGGTGGTTACCATCACATATTACACATCTCCCCATTTCGTTCTGTTGAGCAAATGTAGAATTACTTGGTTCTGGCATCCAGTGATAATCATTGGACTGGACAACAGGCCTCAGAAAACCGGACTGTTGCTCCCAGATGTGGGGTGTATCTTCTTGTAAGGTTCGTAATCTTTCAATCTCCCAGTAGTGTTCCATTTTTCAATCACCTGAAAAAGAAAGAAATAAAAATTACAGATAAAAATAAAGAAAATTAGATACAAGTAAATTAGATAGCTTCAAAATTAACAACTCAAGAAATATAAGTCCCCGGCAACGGCGCCAAAAACTTGATCGGCGTAAACACACACGTATAACGCAAGTGCACGTATCGTTCAAGTAGTATAAAAATATCGATCCCACGAGGACTTAATTCCTACTGTTGTTATTAATTATTGAATCTATTTATTTACAGATATCTAATTGAGGGTGACGAGAATGATTGCTTGATTGATTTGGTTGATTGTAGTTTTGCAAAATAAATAAATAAATAAAAATACAAAAGAAAATACTAAGGAAAAATAACAAAAGACACAAAGATCTAGGGTTGTGAATCCTTCTGATATCTTTTAAAAGATGAAGTGATTATTTTATGTTTGTGTAATAAATCAGTTACTAACCTGGAACACTAAATTATGCAAAAGCCTTTGTCGATGGTCAAACGCAAATACCCAGTTTAACCCAATTGAACCATATGTCTATGTCAACCAAATTATCTGGATTCATTAAGTTTAAGTTCCAATTATGGCTACCCCCGCCCGACAGGTATATGTCTATCCTGTAAGGAAATCTATTAAAGGGTTATCTATCCTCAAGGAAGATCGTGGGATATTAAGTCTAAGGCTGAAACCTAAAATCCCTATGTCTAGTTCATTTTAGATTTACCACATCAATCTTATTGGTGATCAGACAACAAGAAGCATTAAGCTTAAGACTTAATAAGTAAACCTTTAAATTACCCAAACTATAAAATAACCCCTTATAAACCGGTGATATTAGAATTCATCACAACCCCAGATAACTAACACATGACTAGGGCTAGTAAGAACTTAAAAGTAAAAGACATAAAGTAAAAATACTGAAAAGTAAAAGACATAAAGTAAAAGCTGAAAAGTAAAATAAAATAAAATGCTAAGGTAAAAGGAATTACTTTTACTATTTACTATTTTAGATATCTCCCATAAAATAATATATAAACTTGTGATAATATTACCAACCGACCAATCTGGCGGTATCCTTTATTAGTCAGGTTTAAACCAGATTAAAATGAATTACCAACCGACCAATCTGGCAGTATCCTTTTTAAGTCAATATTTTAAATAATGAATATATTATATTTAAGGGAGATTAATTTAAATAGCAATAGTAAAAGAATTACCTTTCATCCTAGCTGGGGAAGTTACCTCCTCATGGTAAATAGTAAAAACTGTAAAAAGTAAAAAGTAAAAATTAAATTACTATTATTACAAAACGTAATTAAAATTATTTACAAAAACTAAAAAAAATAAAAAAAACTAAAGAATCTAGAGAGAGAAACTCTCTCTTTAGATAGAATATAAGAGAGAGAGTGGTACAACAAATTCTGAAATTTGAAGCTGAATTTATAGGCGCGGGTAGGCTTCCAACGTCACGACGCCGGGGCCTTCAGCGTCGCTACGCCAGCTTCTGTTGACGTGGCACGCTCTGGTTCGTCTGTTTGCAGATTCTGGATAAGCTGATAAGGTGACACGTGGCGAGGAGGTTGGGCTTCAATTATTGTGACACGTGGCGGCTTCTGATTAGTCGATGAGATTCTTATCCGCCACGTGTCAGATAAGGATTAGATACTCAATTATTGATGCTGATGTGGCGCTGACGTGGCGGTGACGTGGCGACACGTGGGAAAGAGACTATCGACACCGTAGGATTGCGACACGTGGCACTTCCTGATTGGCTGATGATGACGTTGCAGTGAGGTGGCAGCTTGACTTGGTCAACCTGGTGATGTGGATGATGATGTGGCAATGACGTGGAGTGACACGTGGCACACGTGGCGATAATGACTGTCGCTACCGTAGGATGCTGACACGTGGCACAGCGCATGTTAGCAGATCGGCTGTGATGGTGACACGTAGAACGGCGCACGTTAGCAAAGTCAAACTTTTCTCAGATTCTGATTTGGGGACCCGGCGCACGTTAGCACTGTTCAGCGCACGTTAGGCGTCGCGACGCTGAAGGTCTTGGTGTCGCGACGCGGGAATTTACCAAAATGCCTTTTTCGTCCAATTTTCACTGTTTTGGCCCAAATCACCTCCAGAATGTCCTGAAACTTTATTTATCTACAAAATAACACAAAACACATCAAAATATTCATAAAACTCAAGAAACTATACAAAATATTTGGTTAAATGAGTGGAAAATAGTGATATAAATACCACTCATCATGAATCACGAAGGCTTTGTTCCATATTGGTGTCTTGTCCAAGTTGTGGTTTTTTGGCCAAAGTCAAGACCACTTCTTGTCCATCGACATTGATTACGAAGCTTTCCATGGTTAATGGGTCGCGTTTGACTGGGATCACTAAGTTTGTTGTGCCAAAGTCAATGCTTAGTTGATTCAGAGGAAAAAGGTTAGGTAATACATTGGATGTATTGGCATATATAAGATATATGTTTCGGACTTGGATGTCCCCCTACCGGATCTAGGAATTGGATTGGATCCAATCGATCTTAGAGATCTACCTAGTTAATTATCATACAATTTGTTGGCCAAAGTCAAGATTGTGTGATATTTAACGGGATCCTAGCCCACTAGGAAACACGGTTTCCCGAGTACTCGACAGAGGGTTGGAGGCTCGCCGAAAAATAGTGGGAGGCAAGAATTGAATTTGCAATATTCGTTCAATTACTCGCCACACGCGCTCATTTCAAATATTTCGTCATATCAATTAAATGTTAGTTGGACTAATATTTAAATTATTGTTTTAAATAAAGCAGTTGGACTGTATTATAGTTGATTATATAATTGGATTATAGTAATCAATATATTTGAATTAATTAATTTTGATTTACAGTTGATTTTATAATTGGATTATAGTAATCAATGTAATTGAGATTAATTAATTTAAATTATATTTGATTGTATAGTTGGACTATAATAATCAATATAATACATAGTACCACAAATCATTGTTTAAATAGTTGGACTATTAGAATCAAGATTGAAAATGAAAATATAGTGTTTAAAACATAATCATGGGTGAAAATGTATTTAGACGACTATAATTTTCAAATTGGGAATAATATTTCAGGATGGTCCTGGAAATATAATAAGTTAGTTTATTTGATAAAATAACAAATTAAGTCTAAGCCTGGAGTTAAGCAAATAAGTAGAGCATAATCTTTGGAAGATTTATGTAAAGATAACTTAAGTGCTCAATCCATCATACTTGTCATATAGACTCCTTAATTTCTTTATCAGAACTAAGGATTAGATTCTTAAAGTATGATGAAGAAATTGAAGGATCTTCATAAATCTATGTTTAGATTTTAGAAGTACTAAAATTGCAATATATAATTCTTGGAGAATTAATGGCAACTCTCAAGGAGAAAAGTCAAAGTTTGCAATTACGCAAGTAGCGCAAGGCGCACCTTACTTCGATGTTCCAGAATGCCAAGGCTTGGCCAAAGGCTTCTGGAGTATGGAAAAGGGCAAAGGCAAAATCATTATAATCTTCTAGGAAGATAAAAGGACATATCCCAAGAAGGAATAGAAGACGAGCAAGGCTCGGACTTCAAATATGTTTGTCACAAATATGTTCACTACTAGTATTAAAATTAGATTTTAGATACTTAGTGTGATACATAAATATATGTATTGATGTTTAGAATCTGTTTTGAACAGGATACTAACTTCAATAGAGATTTATCTGCGAATTGGAAACGGGACGAAAGTCGATGTTTTGACCGTAGATACCTAAGTTTAGGAACTACCCTTTGGGTATGTACGTAAATTAGGAAACTGTTATAATGTAACTAGTTTGACTAGGAACATTATCTTTATATCAGTGTTTAATCTGTTGCGGATTGAACCTTTATATTTTAGAACACTAAAGTGTTTTATTATATAAAGATGATATTAAGATAAACACATTAGATGTGAACAACATAATTTATATTTAGAATATAAATAAATCTCACACGTATATAATGATAAACAAATAGCTCAAACTGATTTGATCAGTTGAAACTTAAAGTGGCAATGTTGTCTGGGACACATTAAACAAGAATCGTATATCCGCACTTTTGAAAAGCGGGTACCAGGACTGATTTGATTCCAATCAAATAAAGTCTACGAATCTAGTTTATTGGGCAAAGTGCCTAAAACACTATTTACTTGGTAAAAGTGCAAATGTCACCGACCTGTTAGCCCTAGTTCATAGTGAAGCAAGTGGGCCCATGTCTAGCTAGGCTAGATGTGGATATGAATATTTCGTGACCAATACGGATGTGGCATCGCGTAATGGTTATGTGTTTCTTTTGAAGAACACAAATTGGAAACTTTAACAGTTTCCACACGAAATAGACAAACAGATCGGCTAAAGTATTAAACCGTTACGGTAAGACCGTAATGGAAATTGCTTAAGCAATAAGTTTCTAAAATACTTAAAAGAGTAAAGTATTCTTTCAAAAGAGGACTCCTCACAGAACACGTCAATTTGATGGTGTATCCGAACTGAGTAACCGAATCTTGTTAGACATGATAAGGTTAATCATGAGTCGCTATGAGCTACCATTTCCTTCAACGGATAAGCATTAACAGTGCAGAACTTATTTAGAATAAGGTTCCATTAAAATCTGTTTGACAGATTTCATATTAGATATGAACAGGAAAGAAATCGGGTTTCACATTCCGGAAATTTGGGTATGCTGGGCATATGTTTGGATGATACCAAACTAAAACCCAAATTGGATAAGTGCCAATTGTAGGTTATCCTAAGGATACCATAAGTATTGTATTTATACAAATCACTAGAGAACAATGTAATTGTTGCTCGCCATGTGGTTTTCCTAAGAGGAATACCGATATGCAGTGGTAAGTGGGAGGATAGTAAAACTCAATGAAAATCGGAGTAATACTATTCTAGGCATCAAATCCTAATGGAACATAAATAGTTCATCAAGGATGCAACTATTACCATTAATCTTCGAATACACAAGAACCGCGTGAGTCGGAGAGAGTCAGAAAACAACCTGGGGTATGGGTTTCTGATCTCACCTCATAAAGATGTCTATCTTATTGAGGTATACCAACTGACTACGTATGAGGAAGTGATACAAGGTATCGACTCCCCATTATGACAAAGTGTCATAAGTCTAAAATGGATTCCATGTATATCAACAAGTTTGGATACTAGTTGACATACCGCAAGGCATTGTGCCTACTGGTACTGTATAAGTCTTCAAGGAAGACGTACATGGATGACAACGTACCAACGTGTAAAGCTAGGCTTTCAGCGGAAAGGTATCGTTATCAACATCGTGTTGATTACGATTCAACCTTTTAAATGTTGCCACGGTAAATCCATTTGGATAATGCTTGCTCATGCTGCATGTTTCATTTATGAAATATGTCAGCTTAACGCAAAATCGCTTTCCTGAAAAGGAAACCTTTTGGAGGATGTTTGCAACATCCTGACGATTTTGTCGTACCAAAACTAGCAAACAAGGTTTGCGGGTTATTCGATCCATGTTTAGATTAAAGCAAGCATTGGTTCTAGGAATTATCGTTTTGATATAATCATAATGGTTTATGATTTAATTTAAAACGAAAAGGATTCTTGTGTATATAAGAGGGTTAGTGGGAGCGCACTGACAGTGACTGTCCTAAATAAATAATGATGACATGTCATTTCTTGGAAATGATATTCCCATAAATAACAATCGGTGAAAGCTTGGCTTTCGAGAACACTTTCCGAGAAATCGTACATTGAAAAATGTACGAGACCTAGTGTCTCATACGCTTTGAGCATATGATTCACAAACAGGCCAATCCAAGTGATAGTCACTGGATTGATATTAAGAACATCCGTTAGTATCTTAGAGATCTAAGGATGCTGTCTTAAACCTTGAAGAATGAGAACTTGAAGTGACCGGGATCACTACTGCAAGTTTCCTAAACCGATAAAGACGACTGAAAGTCGCAAACGGTACTATACAGTTTGAATAACGATACAGTGAGTTGAAAATCTTCCAAGCAAGATATTGTTACAGAATAAACAACAAATGCGGGTTATTGTTGCAGCTGAGGCAGCAATAGAAGCCTCTGAGGTCGATAAATATCTAATTAGATTAGATATAATTCTTTTAGCAGCTGAGCTAGGCTACAGCACATGCTAAAGAATTAATGGTCTCATCAAAGATCCAGATAAATACTTCGATATTCATCTGATACGTTCGGATCATACATCGTGGCGATGTGATGATCGAATAAATCGCATCAGATGATAATCATGAAAATCCGCTGACGAAAACCTTTTCTCAGCAATTTGAGCGAACCGTACATAGTTCGGGTGTTAGACACTCGAGTGACTGGCTATAGGCCAAGTGGGAGATTGTTGGACAATTATGACCCATAGTGTCACTATTTGTACAGATCACAGTGTTGTTGTACAAATTAACTATGTGACAAAGAGATTGCACTCTTATCATTTGTGATTAGATCACCTAGATGTATAAATGATAGGAGGTCCCTATGATTTGTTCCTGAACTGAGAATGATATGAGACAGTATCAGTCCACGAGGATAAATCATTAAATATCCCTAGTCAGAGTATTATCGAGATTGGACATCGATAAATACGTAAAAGACTAGTATTGCACTTGTGCGTGTTGTGAGGGCATAACGACATAGTTCTCGTATATTTGGGTATAGGATACTCATGCAAGTGTAATATGAGGTTGTGTTTTACCGATGGTACGGGAAACAGCTTCGCTCTGGATAGACCCCTTCGGAATTCCATTGGTAGTATGACTATGTGTCTATGGAAGTCCGAAATCAGGGTGGGGGTATTTGGTCTTAACCTGAGACTTGCACCGCTAATACTTGCGACAATCAATATACTTTGGTTGAGGTCGTCCAGGGCTTTAACCGGTTCTGTGTACGCCAATACTGGGTATAATGAGAATCGTAGTGTGTTGGGTGTGATTTCAAGACGGAAGTGTCACTCTAGTCATATGGAGTTGATGGTCAAGTAGGATACGGTACTGGTTCTCTTTAGTACTGCAGTCATCGGGATAAAATGACAAGGTCATGTTTATCCGATATAGAGACTAGTTACCAGAGATCCAACATGTGCTTCATACGGGGCAGACACGATTCCAGCCCCAGGCCTAGCACGTGATCATCCGATACTGGATCGAAATACGCAATACCACGTATACTACGCCTGATATAGATCGCTTATTCCTGTAAGCATGTTTCCGAAGAATTGGGTAGGCATGGCGCTTTGCTAGAGGCCAACCTTGTCTTGTGAATCGGAGTAAACGTAGTACGAGGTACTTACGTGTTCGGATAGTCCAACAACCCGATTTACTGCCAACATATCCGGGGATCTCATGGGTCGCTTCCCAAAGATTCATCGATGACGTATGACTCGCACTTTAATTAATCTGGGATTAATTTAATGAAAGAGAAAATTAATCTGGGATTAATTACGGAGATATTTTATCTGGGATAAAATATCAATTAAAGAAAGAAAATGATTAATTTGGAATTAATCGGTATAATAATATATTTGATATATTATACGAAATTGGATTTCGACGCGGAATTAAAATTAGATTTTAATTCGGGTGAACGAATTAATTTAGAATTAATTCGTTAGCGACGTGAATAGTGATTTCACTAGGCGTAATCATTTAATTACGACGCAACGGAAAATTCGTTATTTTGGAATTAGCGAACCCGAGCCCGGGATTGTTTGCGAGCGCATTCGCATTTCAAATTCGAGTGCGGCACGCAAGTCAAATCAAGCGTCAAATCGCAAGTCACATCAAGCGTCAAATCACATGTCACTTTGAGTGATGTGACATTTGAGTGATTGATATGAGTTGATTTGTGGTGATTGACAAGCATTTAATGTTTGTCTTTTTGGAAATTAAAGAAATGGTAAATGGTTTTATTATATTTTGGAAATTATATAAACCTTTTACATTTTTTTTTATTTCCAACAACATTGCTCTCTCTCTTTTTACGGTATTAGGTTTTGGAAACCTTTCCCTCCTCTCTTCCCTCTCTTCTTCCTCACGCCCAAGGGGCTGCTACCTTCTTTCTTTTATGGTTCAAGACCGATTGCAGTAAATGGAGAAAAGACATGATTTTGTTGCAAGATGCAAGTGCTAGCACACTCTAGGAGGCATACCAAGGTGTTAGGGCAGTGAGTTCGTGAGCTTGGATGTTTATCACAAAGCTTGGAGCTTCAAAGATCACCCATGGCCGATTCTTGGAGGAGGAAGCAGCCCCCACGCCTAGCAGTCCTCTATGTGCGCAGCTCACTGCCGAGCAAGGACGAGCAGTGCGTTTTTATCTTCGTTGCATCTCTACCGATCAATGTGAGTTATTTCGCACCTCCTTTGATATGTATTCAACTCGTTTTATGCTTGATAAATGATCATTGGGACTTGATTGAAACCCAACAAAGCACCCCACAACGTAATGTTTGCTGAAAGAATGAACTGCACCATTATAGAGAAAGTCAGAAGCATGATCAGCATGGCTAAGCTGCCAAAGCCATTCTGGGGAGAAGCTGTTCGTGTCGTCTGCTACCTAATCAATAGATCACCATCTGTACTGTTGAATTTTGAGATTCCTGAGAAAGTTTGGTCTGGTAAGAATCCCTCATATTCTCACCTTAGAATATTCGGTTGTTTAGCCTTTGCACACGTATCCAAGGAGCTCAGGTAGAAGCTCGATGCAAGAACTGTTAGGGTTGGTGCTCTGAGCGCCAATTTTATTATGTATTTCCTTGTAAATACTAATGTAACGTTTTATTATGAATAAAATGAACAATTTCTTTTATATAACTTCTTCTTTAATATGTTAAAGACGTAACCGACCTTAGAATGTTTAGTTGTGATACTGTTGCAAAAGCGTCGCAACTGACATTGAGTTGTATCATGACGTTGTCTTAGAATGTTCCCGGTCAAGGTTTACACTACTTGGTCAGTAAAGTAAACCCGTTGAGACCAGTACATGTCGTATATTGGAATCTTGGATTCCGATGGTTTCTCAGTGAATCATGAGTCTTGGAGACTTGTATAGACGTGTAGGTATTTATAACGGATAAACACTGAACGAATCACTGAAGATTCCTAATGGATGGTACACCAACGTCAATAAGAATCTTCTCGGGTTGAATGAGCATAGTGATTATTTGACTTGAGATACCACTGTGGATATCTGAGTTATCCTCCACACTTATATGGCAGTCACGTCACCGATTTATTTAGATCAAACTTCCGTCTGTTCGTTGGGTTTGGATTGATGCTTAGGATATCTTGTGTGTATCAAGATAGGACTGTCAGCTCTATGTACAGAGCATAGGTATTCAATATGGAATTAGCAATCTATTAAATCCATGGGCCTGTGGTACACTGTAGAAATCAGTTCTAAGTGTTATTTGAGGGATTGCTAATAGAAACGTCGACGTGATTATTCTATAGAGATTTGACGTTTGTATCTATATCTCTGGAATAATCCGGATACCTGTGACGGAGGGATTATACGTATGCAGTGACCTCGACCTGTATGATTCAGAGAATTTATCGTGTTCGTCATAATTTACGGGTGGGTGGATTATGGACACGAAATTTGATTTCGTGACGGATATGCCTGAATCTAGAGAGTCTCACTAATGAAATATACTCGTAGAGCACTAGGGCAACGGTTATGAATAATACTGATTATTTATAACTCGTTTAACGATTAATACACATTAATAAAATATCAAATTGTGATATTTGACTTTTATCATTAATATATGTATTTGAGATATTTAATGTAAATATAATACATATATTTAAGATATTTGTATTTAATTATTTAATTATATAAATGTTATATGTTTAATTTAATTAAATTTAAAAAAAAAATCTTATGACATGATTTAGCTTTATTAAAGTTTGGAAATGGCATGATGTCATTGGAACACATTTTTTATTTGCTTTATTATTAAATAAGTGTTATCTTTTATTAAGCAAAATGTGTACCAATCAAAATAAAACAAATTGTGAAAAATTCTTTATTCTTTTTTTCCATTATTCTCGGCAATTTGGTGAAAAATACATATGGAATTTTTGTTTTGTTTTTTCAAGACTTAGACATTTTCAACAAAAGTTTACAAAGTGAATTGAGAGGTTTTGAAATAATATCAAAAGAAGAAAGCTTATTTTGGAAAAATTATGTAAGTATTCTTCCATTTTTTTCAAGATAAAAATTGTTTCTATTAATCTTATCTTCAATTGTGTTTCTAAGATTAATCTCTCTACTCTTAAGTTTGTAATTGAATTTGTCGAATGCTTGTTTGAGGATGTTATGCATGTATAATTAATTTATTTGCTTATTAGTTTAATTAAGCTTGATAAATTAATTAGAAAATTAAAGTTGTCATTCTAGAGTTAAATAGCCATTCATTATTAGCCTAGAATTGTTCTTGATTAATTTCATGATGGTGAGACTTAATTGGTGTGGTAATTAGAAGATTAAAGTATTGAATTTTGTCAATTTAATGTAAATTGCCCAATTTCAGAAATTGGTGAAATTAGGATTCTTAACCCATTCAAATTTTGGGACTTTTCATATATATGATATAATTTGATGTATATTTGATGTATCTCAAATTTGGGATTGATTGGATTTGATCTTGATGTGTTTTGAACAAATTGGGTCAAATTATAATTAATAAAAATTATGGGCTGATTTCGTAAATTATGGAAAATTCTGGGAATTTTCGGAAATTCTGAAACGTTTCTGGTTTATGTTGCAAAATTATAAAAATTATTTTGGGATTGATTTGGAATCAATTAAATATGTAATTGACATAATTAAGCACCAAAATAATTAATTTGTAAAAATTTGGGGTAATTTGGTAATTAAAATAAATATGATTTCTTGGGTTAAAATTTCATATTTTAAGTATTGGTTAATTAAATAAATAAGTTTATTTAATTGTTCCAAGAAAAAAAATTTGAAATCGGAAAAATTCATTTTCCGCGCTCTGCTGTGCCAACCCCGTAATTCCTTATAAAACCCCAACAAGGATTACTCTATGCATCTTCATAGGCTATGAAGACGAGGAATTCGGATACAGGTTATGGGACCCGAAAGAAAAGAAGGTCATCAGAAGCAGGGATGTAGTGTTTCTTAAAGACCATACTATAGAAGATATTGAAAAGCCCAAGATGTCTTCTAATTCTAGTGCCGACAAAACAAATTCAAATCCATACACAACCCCGGCACCAACACGAGTGGCCACATATAATGATGGGTGCATGATATGTTAGAAGCAGAACCAGATGAGGAAGATGGTGTTGAGCAGGGGGAGCTGCAACCCGCTTCATCATAGGCTACATGATCATCCACATATCTGGATGATAACAGACCGTCAAAAACTAGTGAACCTCTAGTACGAAAATCTAAGTGAGGTCGGATTCCATCAACCAAATACTCAAGATCTGATTATATTCTGCTTACTGACGATGGGGAGCCAAAACTTTCAACGAAATAGTATCTCATAAAGATAAAGAACAATGGATGCACGCATTGTAAGATGGAATATAATCTCTGCATAAAAATAATACTTATGAGATAGTCAAGCTCATGCATGGCATGAAGGCACTGAAGAACAAATGGGTGTTCAAGTTAAAGAAATATGGAAGCGAAAATATGGTAAAACAAAAAGTCCAGTTAGTAGTCAAAGGATTCTTACATAAAAATGGAATTAACTTTGATGAAATTTTTTCACCAGTTATAAAAATGGCTTTAATCCGAGTTATCCTATGATTGGTAGCCAGTTTGAACTTAAAGCTTGAACATATGGATGCTAAGACATCATTTCTTCATGGTGATCTAAATGAAGGAATCTACATAGCTTGAAGGTTTCATGGTTTCAGGAAAAGAGAACATTGTTTGCAAGCTGAAGAAGAGTTTGTACGAGCTCAAGCAAGAACCAAGGTAGTGGTACAAGAAGTTTGACTCGGTCATGGTGAGTCAATGGTACAAAAAAAACTACACCAGACCAGTGTGTCTACATTCAAAGGTTTCCAGATGGAAATTTTTTTGCTCTTCTACTATATGTAGATGACATATTGATCGTTAGACAAGATGCAGCGAAGATTAGCCAGCTGAAGAATGAACTCTCTAAGTCTTTTGACATGAAAGACATAGGACCATCTCAACAGATTTTGGGAATGGAAATAGTTCATGACATATATAACAAAAGGTTATGGCTTTCACATGAGAGTTATATTGAACGGATAATCAGGAGATCCAATATACAGAAAGCCAAACCAGTCAGCGTTCCGCTAGCGCACCATTTCAAACTGAGTAAGGGATTGTACCCTTCATCCAAGAAAGAGATAGAGGAGATGTAATCAATATCATATTCTTCAGCAAATGGAAGTCTAATGTATGTTATGGTATGTACCAGGCCACCTATTGCTCACTCAGTGGGTGTAGTAAGTCATTTTCTCTCTAACCCAAGAAAGCAACACTGGGAGGCAGTTAAATGGATTCTCAGGTACCTCAATGTTACATCGAAGTTACGTCTGTACTACGGGGGAGCTGATCCAATCTTGGAAGGCTATACAGATTCAGATATAACAGGAGATCTTGATGGTAGAAAATCTACAACAAGTTTTCTCTACACTTTTGTAGAGGGAGCTGTGTTATGGCAGTCAAGATTGCAAATGTGTATTGCATTATTCACAACAGAAGCTGAGTACATTGCAGCAGCGGAAGCGGGAAAAAAATATTATGGTTAATTAAAGCGTTTTCTCCAAGAATTAGGGATCAATCAGACAGAATATAAGATATTGTGACAGTCAGAGTGCTCTGAACTTGAGCAAGAACTCAATGTATCATTCCCGGAAAAAATACATCGATATTCACTATCATTGGATACGCAAGGTGATGGATCAACAAATGTTGAGACTAGTGAAGATTCATACAAATGAGAATCCAGCTGACATGTTAAAAAATGTGGTTACTCGGGACAAGCTAGAACTGTGCAGAGACATAGCCGGGATAGCTGTCAGATGACGATCGTTTCAGATGCAACTGGAGGGGGAGAATTTAAGAATCCAGCTGACACCACCATTGCAAACAAGCCTCCAAACCAACTTTAGGTGGAAGCTTGAAAATGGTGCAAGCTTCCGAGATTATTTTCGGTGGACACTATTCATGTGTTGATTTTTTGAGAATAAATTTTGCTATAAATACAGAGCTCATTTGTGAGCTTTAGGCATCCCAAAAATATTAAGCTTCAAGTGAAGAAAGCGTAGAGTGTTAAAGAGTGAGTTTTTTTGTAAAGAGTTTAAACACTTGTAATTCTATTTTTATAGTAATAGATTCGATTTTTCCTCATAAACACTCTTCAGTGATCAGAGAATCACAATATTAATTTGTACTTGAGTTTGTAACCCTATATGTAAGAACCCTTTTTTATTCAATATGTCAAATATTATACTTGAGAATGTAAATCTAACCAATCATTGGGGGCTTTCTTAAAATATCTCATAAGTTCAGGGAGTTTGTGGGTTTATTATGGAACGAAATGCAACTTCAATGATATGGAGCTGCTTATTAATTTCTTCCAATTATTTCAGGGAGTTTATGGGTTTATCAAAAGCATGAATCTCATCAAATGCAGTAACACAAACTACTATTTTAATTATTGAAGTGGTCGCTATCTACTCACTTCATTATATTCCTAAAATTGACAGTCTGAATTCTCTCGTTTCTAACAATCCATTATGAAGAATAATTTATTTTAAATATTTGAAAATAGATCGGATCAGAAAAAATATTTGGTTAAACTCATGTGCCACATTAATAATATGATCTGTCTATGTCTAAATTTAATGTCGATCCTATAATTTTTATATTTTCTTTTTAAAAAATAATAACATAATATTTAACTCATTAAAATTATATGAATAAAATTTAATCATCCCTAAAATAAAATTTTGCCTCCAAAACTAACGGTCATTATATATATATCGCGAAACCTAGCTCTCTTACGAAGCTTGGAGTATTCTAAATTTTATGTGTATATGGCAGTGATATTTTAACTTACAATTTTTTTTTCTTACTTATGTCTAATATTAAAATCTAATCATAAATTTAAGTCAATTTAATGGTAGATATTTAAAATCAAAAAACTAATTAATGTTATCAATTCATTCATCAATGGATTGCACGAGAATAGTGATCTAGATTTTAATTAATATAATATAAAAAAATTATTGAATTGGATAGAAATTATTGACAGAATTTATTCAGTCAGTAAATGTAATATTACGTGACAAAAAAAAAAAAAAAACTTTTTTTTAAGGGGCCGTGTCACATTTTTTTCAGCCTTTCTTTCTCTTCCATTTTTTTTTCTTTCTCTTTCTTTCTTTTCTCCCAAATACTCTCTCTCTCAACTAAATCTTTAAACCGTCGCTGCCGCTTCACCGCCGGTCATCATCCACCACGCGCCGGACCGCCAGAAATCTGTCGCCGTCAGCTTTCCAGATCCACCGAGATCGACGCCATCGGACACTGGACGCACCGCCACGCGCCGGCTGAAGGGAGCGACTCGTCGCCGTCGTTTCTGCATTTTCCGGCCGTCTCCGATCACTTTTGACGGCCACCTCTGGCGAGTGAACACTTTTCAGGCTGAGATCTTTCCAACGCCGGTGGTCACTTCCTGATCCGACATCGTTTGGGTCGTTTTCCGTTTTATATCTACCGGTAATTCGGGATTTGTACTGGAAGTTGAGATCCGACCGTTGGATCGACGATCCGAACGTTTCAGATTCTGGTGTATATATTCACCGTTGAAAGTTTCTGGTTGTGGGGCCCGCTTTTTAGTTGTGGGGCCCGATTTTCGTTATAGGGCCCGCTTGTCTCGTTAAGCGTATCAGCAAGTTCCGAAGCCGTTCGTCACTGTGATCCTTGAGATGTTGCTGACCATTGGATCTTTCTTTGAGAGGTTTGGGATCGTTGGAGCTCGATTCTTAGCAAGGAGATAGATATATTAAGGGCTTTTGCGTTGATAAAGGTAAGTACACTCTGTGGTGATTCTCTTAACATAATTGTTTGATGATTGATGGTTGTTGTGAGAGTCGGTATATTATATAATATATTTGTATAATTATATATATATATATTTTTTTTTTTGTTATATATATTTACATATTTTTGAGATATTATTTTGAGAAATTAAAAGCATGATAAATATGAAATCATGATTGTTGAGATGAGATTGATGGATTGGATGCGGGATGTGATTGTATTGGATGATATGTGTTGTTGTGTTATGCAGTCGGGTTTTGTATAATAGTGGTCGGATTTGAGATGATGTGATGATACATCAGATGGTATGAGATGATCAAAACCTTGGGAGTTGTGATGAGGTACTCTCCCATTGGTTTTTGATTTGGGGGTATACGGGGACTCCCCCATTGGTTATATTTCACTCACATTTTGCGAGTTGATATGGTTGGAAACCTTGGGAGTTGTGATGAGGTACTCTCCCATTGGTTTCAATCCTCTGTTATACTAAACCCGGATTAGCAACCATGTTTGGTGGATGTTTGTATTGTTGTTGGATGATTGTTGTGATGATATTATAATATATGTTATTTTCCTATATTGTATTATAATATAAATATATATATATATACATATATATTTATATATGTTTGTTGGAAAACTGATTGAGTAATCGATAGCATGAGAACATAATGGTGAATACTAATTTGAGATATAAATTGTATATTTGTACTATGAATTGAAATATTGAGTATTATATGATTTTGAGATTGGTTGATGGATGAAATGAGATGAGATGTGTTGTTGTGAGTATGTTCTCTGCCTGAGATAGATGTTATATATCTTAACTGATATTTTCATATATTAATTACCATATATTATATATATATATATATTATATATATATATATATATATATATATATATATATTCATATTTTGTTGGTGGGGTCATGTTGAGAGAATGGGTGCTTACTTGTTGAGCTTTTTAAGCTCACTCCCCTCTTCCCCCAAACATTCCAGGTGGTTCGCGAGCATAGCAGAAGCAGTACCAGAATTGGATCCACGTGCCACGGTTGTATTTTTGGGTTGGTCCAGACATTCGAGTCGTCAGTTGTATATTATTAAGACATGTGTTGTAAACCATATATTTGATGAATATTCCATGTATTTGTAATTTATGATGTAATATTGTGTGAAATCAAATGATGGGTTTGACATATAGATTGCTCGAGCTGAAGTTGATCGCGAACCTCTTTCTAGGGTTGGGCCCGCCCTAGGGAGGGGATCGTGACACATTTGGTATCAGAGCCAGGTTTTAGATTCTGTAGTCACATTGCATTAGATGAGGGTATAAAATAAGTAGTTTTGTGTCCGTAAGAAAATGTCTGGACGTGGCCGTGGTACTGGTACTCAACGTGGGAGAGGGATAGTTTGACGATACGTGAGAATATCGAGTAAAAGTATAGAAAGACCTCACACATAGTCGATAGATCTTGAATTTGATATAGCTTTATTTGGTGTTCCGTTGATTGTTGAGGATAGCGAAGGTTCTAAGACCGGTATCTCTAGTAGTTTCGACAGTTACCTATATCACTATTCCTGTGGCTGTAACCGACATGATTTTTATGGTTGGACCTTATATGAACCTTCTGTCATAGTTATAACATCGTCGTGAGTCAGTAGGATGAAGAGATTAGAACTTTGGTGTTCGAGAAATGAGAAGGAAGACTTTGTTGATACTCATGTATGAGCAAGCAAACGCTATAATAACAAGCAGCAACAAAATATAAGATTTATGATTACATTATGGAATATAACAACTTGGTTGTGTTGCAAGGACAGGATCATCTTCGAATTGATAATCTCCCCATTGACGTTTCGCACGTAGAGACATAGGAATGAGACCGTCGATGACTTGGATTTCGAGATTGTCAGGAAACTTGATTTTGTTGTAGCCCTGAACGATACTTCTATATGACTCTTCGATAGTAGTGAAGAGTTGCCAGTCTTTATCATTGGTATTGCTTTCTAGACTTCGACGGATTGAGTCTGCAGAGAGAGCTCTTAGATCACAGGAATGATGGAAAGTAATATCTTCTGGAAAAATATCATCGTACCCATAGTAAGCTCTAAGCTTCGGTCTAGATGGCCAACTAATGAGTCTCCAATTAGTGAGTTGATGTGATGGTATGATTCTTATAAGATGAATTGGGTGGTAAACGAGCGAATAGTCATCCGACCATTCTGGAGTAATGGTTTCGATCCAGACAGTAATACTTTTGTGTCGTTTATACCATCGATGTAAAATATTACTGATGAAGGGAGGAAGCTCACTTAGGCTGGCTTCTGAGATACCAGGATAGTTGGGATGGATTGGACTTGGTCCAAGAATAAATCCATTTAGGAAACCAAGTTCAAAAAAGGTTCCGAGACTCCACTGGCAATGATTGAAGAAATCCTGACTATTGATGAAAACAGTGGAATGAAATCTATGATATCCACAGTGAACAATCGCAGAGTTATTTTTGTATTGGATTAAACCATCTGTTTTTCCATTCCAAATAGTTCTAAGAATGAAACATCATCTCAAGAAGTTTGTAGGAACTCTTGCCACGATATCCATTGCAATCTCTTTGGGCAAAAGAGCGGATGGAGCTTCATTGAGACATTTGTAGATATCTATCCAAAGGTCTCGAACATATTTAGAGTCTATAACTGCTCGATCTGTGACTGGCCATTTACAAAGCTTTTGGTATACCACCTTAGCTCTGACGGATCTTGATAGGGGTTAGGATTGGCAAATGAGGATGCCATTGAAGAAGTTTTGAGTAACTCCTTAAGAACTCATGCATCTCTTTATAGGAAGAGATATCTATAATTCTCCATGATTAGATACTTTCACAGTATTCATACATAATTAGAAAGGATAATAATTATGGTGATGATAGGATGTAAAATAGGAATGTGAGGGACCTGCAAATCCTCTTTTTAGTAGTAGGAATCTTAAGGTGATGGATTATGTGTAAACTTCCAAAAGTTATTTACAGTTGTTGTCTGAGCATGACCCCTTGGTGGAGCCCCTTTTCTTTTGGAGATGGGATAGCTGGTTTGTAAGTTGTGGCACAGGTTAGAATAATAATAATAATTGGAGGCATTATTCATATGATGGTGAGTGTGAGATGTATAATGATCGTTAGAGTTTGAAATATTTTTCCACTCAGAGATATTTAAATTTTGGAGGTAGATACATTGGATAGAGTTTCTAAGTGACTATGATTGTACTATTGATTATCATCTTAGAAAGGTCAATATAGTTAATGATACACTGTAGGAAGAATGTGAGTTAATTTTGAGAGTTAGACAGAGAATGTTCGAGGAGATGACATTGGTATGTTTGACTTTTGGATTGTTCGATAGTGGAGGTATTCTTCTCCATATGTAGGTTCGACCCATATCATTAGATAGACTTGTCATAGCACAAAGCGAAATGACTAATGTGGAAAATGGAGAGCCGATATTGGAATGAATGAGACTACTACTTTCAGATTGAGTTCAGAGAATGTATAATTATTAATGATAAAGTCGTGATACCATATACTAGAAAGCTCAAGTGGGAGATCTAAGATGAGACACACGATAATCATTATTATATGAAATTTGAGAGCACTAAGATGTATCAAAATCTAAAGAAGACTTATTGGAGGTTGGGAATGAAGAGAGAGATTTCAGAGTTTTTATCTCGGTATTTAGTTTGTTAGCAGGTTAAAGCAGAACATCAATATCCAGTTTGATTACTCCAGTCTTCACCTAGACCTAAGTGGCCATGGGAAAATATCGCGACGGATTTTGTGGTATGACTATCGAGGACACGGTTTGGTTATGATGCAATTTGTGTAGTAGTGGATCGATTGTCTAGGTTTGCTCATTTCCTACCGATTCGAGTTACGTGGGGACCAGAGAGACTAGCAGAACTGTATGTGGAACATATTGTGCGGTTATATGGTGTACCATATCGGTTGTATTAGATAGAGTTGTCGGATTTATTTCTTATTTTCGACGGTATTTCTTGAAGACTATAGGATCAAAGATTTCTACGAGCACCTCATTCCACCCTCAAACAGACGGTCAGTCAGAGCGGACTATTCAGATGTTAGAAGATTTGTTGAGGTTGTGTGTTGTGACATAAATGAGAGTTGGGGTGAACATTTGCATTTGATCGAGTTTGCTTATAAGTATAGCTTTTTGACTAGAATCGTCATGACTCCATTTAAGGCTTTACGAGAGAGGCGATTTAAGACTTTTGTTTGTTGGGGCGAGGTTGGAGATGGACAGATTCTTGGCTCAAACTTGGTAGACATGACATCTGAGGATCAGGTTGATCCGAGCGAGACTGTTGGTTGAGTAGAATCGATAGAAGAGTTTTGTAAACAGTAGGGGTATGATCTCGAGTACCAAATTGGGGATACAGTATTCTTGAAAATTTCCTATTGGGAGGGAGCATTGAGTTTGGCCAGAAGAGAATGTCTTCTTCGCGCTGTAATGGTTCTTTTGAGATTTTGAAGAGAGAGGGAAAAATGATGTGTCGTCTAGCATTACCATCGGAATTAGAAAGGGATTCATAAAGTGATTCGTATATTCGTTATAACGAAGTTTGTACCAGACTATTGTCACATTTTAGAAAGTTAACCGTTGGGCCTGAGCAAGAGCTTGACATACGAAGATCAGCCCATGGAGATCATAGATCAAAAGATTCGAGAGTTGAGATCCAGATGTATTTCTCTTGTAAAGTTTTTGCGGACTAATCATCACATTCAGGATGCGACTTGGGAAGTGGAACAAGATTTGAAAGAGAAATATCCAGAACTATTTGAGGATTTAGAAATTTCGGGGATGAAATTTTTGTAAGGTGGGTAGATTGTAATACTACGTGACAAAAAAAAACTTTTTTTAAGGGGTCGTGTCACATTTTTTTTTAAGCCTTTCTTTCTCTTCCATTTTTTTTTCTTTCTCTTTCTTTCTTTTCTCCCAAATACTCTCTCTCTCAACTAAATCTTTAAACTGCCGCCGCCGCTTCACCGCCGGTCATCATCCACCACGCGTCGGACCGCCAGAAAGCTGCCGCCGTCAGCTTTCCATATCCGCCGAGATCGACGCCATCGGACACTGGACGCACCGCCACGCGCCGGCTGAAGGGAGCGACTCGTCGCCGTCGTTTCTGTATTTTCCGGCCATCTCCGATCACTTTTGACGGCCACCTCCGGCGAGTGAACACTTTTCAGGCTGAGATCTTTCCAACGCCAGTGGTCACTTCCTGATCCGACATCGTTTGGGTCGTTTTCCGTTTTATATCTACCGGTAATTCGGGATTTGTACTGGAAGTTGAGATCCGACCGTTGGATCGACGATCCGAACGTTTCAGATTGTTGCTCTCGATTATACGAGCATTTTGGTATATATATTCACCGTTGAAAGTTTCTGGTTGTGGGGCCCGCTTTTTAGTTGTGGGGCCCAATTTTCGTTGTAGGGCCCGCTTGTCTCGTCAAGCGTATCAGCAAGTTCCGAAGCCGTTCGTCGCTGTGATCCTTGAGATGTTGCTGACCATTGGATCTTTCTTTGAGAGGTTTGGAGATCGTTGGAGCTCGATTCTTAGCGAGGAGATAGATATATTAGGGCTTTTGCGTGGATAAAGGTAAGTACACTCTGTGGTGATTCTCTTAACATAATTGTTTGATGATTGATGGTTGTTGTGAGAGTCGGTATATATATATAATATATTTGTATAATTATATATATATATATATATTTTTGTTATATATATTTACATATTTTTGAGATATTATTTTGAGAAATTAAAAGCATGATAAATATGAAATCATGATTGTTGAGATGAGATTGATGGATTGGATGCGGGATGTGATTGTATTGGATGATATGTGTTGTTGTGTTATGCAGTCGGGTTTTGTATAATAGTGGTGGTCGGATTTGAGATGATGTGATGATACATCAGATGGTATGAGATGATCAAAACCTTGGGAGTTGTGATGAGGTACTCTCCCATTGGTTTTTGATTTGGGGGTATACGGGGACTCCCCCATTGGTTATATTTCACTCACATTTTGCGAGTTGATATGGTTGGAAACCTTGGGAGTTGTGATGAGGTACTCTCCCATTGGTTTCAATCCTCTGTTATACTAAACCGGATTAGCAACCATGTTTGATGGATGTTTGTATTGTTGTGGGATGATTGTTGTGATGATATTATAATATATGTTATTTTCCTATATTGTATTATAATATAAATATATATAATATATATATATATAATATATATATATATATTTATATATTTATATATGTTTGTTGGAAAACTGATTGAGTAATCGATAGCATGAGAACATAATGGTGAATACTAATTTGAGATATAATTGTATATTTGTACTATGAATTGAAATATTGAGTATTATGTGATTTTGAGATTGGTTGATGGATGAAATGAGATGAGATGTGTTGTTGTGAGTATGTTCTGCCTGAGATAGCTGTTATATATCTTAACTGATATTTTCATATATTAATTACCATATATATATATATATATATATATTCCTATTTTGTTGGTGGGGTCATGTTGAGAGAATGAGTGCTTACTTGCTGAGCTTTTTAAGCTCACTCCCCTCTTCCCCCAAACATTCCAGGTGGTTCGCGAGCATAGCAGAAGCAGTACCAGAATTGGATCCACGTGCCGCGGTTGTATTTTTTGGTTGGTCCAGACATTCGAGTCGTCAGTTGTATATTATTAAGACATGTGTTGTAAACCATATATTTGATGAATATCCATGTATTTGTAATTTATGATGTAATATTGTGTGAAATCAAATGATGGGTTTGACATATAAATTGCTCGAGCTGAAGTTGATCGCGAACCTCTTTATAGGGTTGGGCCCGCTCTAGGGAGGGGCGTGACAGTAAATATCAGTAGAATTTATTCCATCCGTAAATACCAATAGATTACTGAAGAATTTAAAAAATGAATTAAAAAAATTAGCTGTCACATTTATCAACATAAAATATTGACGGAATTTTTCATTAGTAAATAAGCCGTCAATTTATGACACTACATGTTAGCAACAGAGTACCGACCTTGTAGCGAAGGAAATTTATTGATGAAACATTTCTGTTGGTAAATTATTATTACCTGTGAATCTACTGATGGATAATAAAAAATATAAAAAAAATTAAATAAACTAACTGATTGTACCAAAAAGATTACTGTCGGTAATCAGCTAATATTGCATCGTTATACACGCAAATTAGTGAAGGAATTTCCGTGATTTTTTTTTTTTGAAATCGTTGAAAATTTCATCGTTAAATCATCTCTTATGGACTTAAGCGGAGCAGATAAAATTCTCAGTTGTCACAGACTCTTACAATAAACACACTGTAGTGCAAATAAGGTTTTCCAACACACACTTCCTAAATTCGAATCCAGAATCTCTACGTGAGATTCTAAATTTTACACCACTAAACCATTATTGCGGATAATGTTTTTACCGATAAAATTTATTATCGGTAACAACATTTATTGACTGTTTAACATTGGTTACTGATTAATTTTCAGTAGCAATTGAACTGTTTTTTATATTACAGATTGAAGTAAAAAAAAAAAAAAAAATTAAGTTGAAATATCTTCACCATTAACTCTAAAATAAGTATAAATTTTAGCCACAATTATATATTTTAGGATAAATTCTGTTATGTCAACATCCTTCTTTAAAAATATCTGCACAAACTCAACTTGATACCATTTCTATTCATTAGTTGGTATTCTTTTTCCTATTTTATTTCTGTCCTGAATAAGAAAATCAAAATGTATACAAGCTATAGTGAGTTAAAATAGAGAAATTATCAACTTTTCAAAACACTATCTCACTTAATTAAAATTTAATTAATTAAATATTAATTTATAATATTTTCATAAATTAATAAATAGATACAATATCTATTGATAAATATATTATGATAATTTTTGTCATAATTTCTAAACAAAAATTATATGAAATAATTAGAGTGAAAAATAATTCACAGTTATTTTAAATAATTCACAATTATTTTTCTTCACATATTATTTATAATAGAATATAATCATGAAGATAAGTTTTATATATTGAGTAGATAAGATTCTGACAGTAAGAGCATTGTTCAATAAGAGATAGTATGATAGTAGGATTATGTATTAATATTATAACATCATCGTGTATGGTTTAACGAGCCATGATTTTTTACCTTGATTTATAAGTGGATATATATATATATATATATATATATATATATATATATATATATATATTATATATATATATATATTATGACAACGGGACGTGAGCCTAGAGTCTTATCATATTAAGTGTATCCGTTGAGTATTAGGATAATAGTTATCAATTGTTGACAATATATTTTGTATTAAATGGTTAGGATCAAATTGTTCGATCTGATTATTCATGTAATAAATTAAATTAAATAATATTATATCAAGAGTTAACACAAGATTATAATATAATGTTAATTGTTAATAATAATAGAAATATGTTTTGTTTTAAAGTAGTAATTATATTAGTGTATTATATTCAATTTCTAAATTAATACATAAATTAATTCATACAATAATACAAATAAATATATTAATTAATTAATTAATATGCCTTAGATTAATTTAAACTAATTAAATTATACTCTTTATTTTTGCAGGATTAATAAAAATTATCTCATTAACAAATTAAACTTTCATTAATTTATATATAAGAAAATTAAAATATTAACAAATTTTCGGCTCCCTTCAAAGTGGCTCAGCCACTGCTTGTGAAGATGACATTTATCCCCACTGAATCAATGGAGAATTGTACCAAAAAGGCTTAAAGGTAATAAACAATGAAGAGGGCCGAGTGATGTAGCATAGGCCCCCCTCTAATAAGAAAATGAACTTGTCAATTTTCTAACAAACCTAGCTAAGACCCTAACTTATCTGTCTAATGTCTATGAGATGCAAGCTGTTAAAGTTACTTTCTGTGCCTGATTTTTAACAAATTATTGCCCTCCTCTACATGAGTACATTACATCCCCTTAATTAATTGGCTTTAAGCATTACAGCAGGGTCAGTGATTGGACATCATTTGAAAGTCGTTAGATGAAGATTTCACGCCAGGTACAAGTTGTCGTATTCATGCCACATCTGAAGGGATGTTTGTACGTCCACTCCAAAGAGTCCGCGTACGAATCACGCTAGAAGCAACGTTGAATGCCAAGTGCAACGTCTGAGAGTGCAAATGGCATCCATAGTATCGTTCAAACGCCAATGCGATTTCAAAAAAATTCATACATTTTAGGACTTTGGAACCCTAAACTATATAAACAAAACCGAACCTACTTCATTACGATTGTAAACAAAAACACAGAGCCTCCTTCATTATGAGTTCACCCCTTGAAAACTCCATTAACCTCATGTATTCTTTCTATTAGTGAGCTTCTCCATAGATAAACATCAATGCAACTAAACCTTACCAAACTCTAAGCTTCAAAATTTTGAGTTGAAAATTAGACGTCAAAGTTATAGCAAAAGCAAGTTTGTCGTTGAGTTCACTACAAGAGACATTGTAGTTTCCAGAGAAAGCTGCTTAGTGTGGGCTTCTAAGAGTTGTCTTGGGTTATTATAGTCAGAGAAGTTGAGTCGGCAAAGGTTTTGCCTTAGCTTTGCAAGTTTCTCATTACTAGTGAATTTGTGTGGTAGCATATACTCGAGTAACTCGACGTGATTTTTCTCTTTCTAGAATTTTTCATTCCGTCAACAAAATTTTATTTTGATTGTTTATTTTTATATTACGCAATTGCTTTTTACTTTATGCTCTTTACTTTCTCCATTAGATTAAGAGTGTGGTCATTGGTTAGACTTAAAGGTACTTGTTCTTTATCATAGAAATATTATTATATGACTTGCTTTAGAGTGTAGTTAGATTTATTTTCCATATTATTTACACATATTCCACATGGGTGTATATTAGGGTCAAAACCTGTTATTTTCATTTTAGAACCAAAATCTTAAAAATTTAATTTTTAAATATATAATTTGAATTTATATTTTTCATCATTTATTGATAGAAATTTCATTTTAAAAATATTATAGGACTCCTAAAATTTAGGACAACTTAAACTCGTTTCTTAATAGAGTAGGTTATCAGTGGAACTTATACCAGACAAATAAATAATATTTAAAACTGGTCTCTATCTATACTGACAATCTTATTCTATGAGTCTAGCTAGAGTCGGTTCCAGAATATTTCAGAACATACCCTAAGAACTTATAGATTTTTTCAAAACAGTATAAGAAGCTAATCTTTATATTTTATTGTACAAAGCAAAGCATACCCTAACAAAAATCTCCCAATTCATTGTTTTAAAAATAAAAAAGACGTTTACACCATATTTTGTACAACTATATAATTGAAGAAATAATTATTCTCTTTTTGATTCTAGCATTTTTCTAAATACACATAATGATATAATATTTGCTATAGCATTCCATCTTCCAATATAATAAAATAATAGGTTACATGGTTTTATCAAGATCACCGCATTGAGATAGAGATGGTAATTAAAAGGAAACTGTTGAAATTTGTGAACGTAACTGAATCCAAAAGTTACTTTTAGAGTTGAGGGAAAACTTTTCCCTCACGTGTATGTCGGTATTTTGTCTAATTTGTGTTACGTGAGTGTAGGTAATGTGAGTCCATTTTTTGTCGTTTGATTGTTGGAAAGGGTATCAGCTCTCCTCGAAGCCACGGCTTGTGATAAGATAAACATTCTTGCACGAAACCATGTTAATTATTATTATTTTTATTTTTATTTTGAAATAATTGGAAACCTCACCGTCAAATTACCTCTTCCGGACTTAAGCGGAGTAGTTAAAACCTCTGACTGTCTCAGGTTCTTACAAGAAACGCACTCACTGGATTCGAACCTATGATCTCAACGTGAGATCTTGAATTCTACATCACTACTCTTAAAAGAGAAACAAGAACAAAACTCGACTTAATGAACATTTACATGTATTGAATGATACAAAATTGCTAACAAACTTAAATTAAATAAATATTCCAAAAGCAAAGCTGCGAGAACTAATACTGCATAGAAAGAATATAAGATTATCACAGTGCGCTGTTCCACAACTATCGTTGCGCTGTTCCAAACGGTTGGTTAGGTCTATTGATTTCAATATGGTATCAAAGTCAATAATACTGTCACGTGAGAGAGGATTGTTGAGAAAATATTCTTCATCGGTTGAGAAGTGATTTTATTGTATAAATAAAAGAATAGACAATCCTCAACGCTTGAACTAACCTTTGGGTTGAATTAGACCTATTGATTTCAACGGACAGTTACGGTTATGGAAACGATAGAATTTGTACCCTACCAAGTAGAAACTGGTTCCTAAAATTTATCCGGAACCTATCATGTTGCCACCAGTTGAACTTACCAATATAGTTGATTTCAATTAGTTCCGGATATACCCATCGATCTTCTTCGATTGATAACAAATAGTGATCTATGCTAATTAATAAATCTGCCCATACAAGTGTTGAGTTATTTGTTTGACAGTGTCACTGTACGTATACTGCAATTTGGTTCTTGTCAATCACAAAAACCACTTGATGTAAGCAAATATAAAGATCAGTCAATTTCTTATCCCACACTTGTATTTCTTGATTCTTGATTCAATGGGCTTGTGAACCATAAGCATTAAGAGGTGAGCGAGACAGTTGTCCATCCTCAATCTAAAAATTGGTTAAAATGTGTCTTATCAAATGTATAGTCCCGCTAAGATGTTAAAATGAAAAACATCTATCATTTTTTTGTGAAAATTAAATTTTATCTCATTGAATCAGTATTTTGACTATGTCACAAATGTTAATTGAATGATTTATCTAGTCCCGAGATGATCAATTATTGAATTTTGATACAAGGAGCTAAGAGATGGAAGTATGTTGTTTATCACAATTAGGGTAAAAAAGGTGTGTGAAATATTATGATACCAATAATTAATAAGCATTTTATATCGCTATTTCTGCAACACACAAATGGATACGTACATCTTCAGACTCACATGCTTTCTCGGAATTGAAAGTTGCATAATTCGAAAGATACAAACCAAACCGACCCATTTCAATGGAGGCCAGTTACTTGTGAACTAAATCCGCCGCCAAATCACAGAGCAGTTAAAACCTCTGGTCCGTTCATGACTCTTATAAAAAACACATTCTTAATATAACTAATTAATATAAATTGAAATTATTAGGACCCAAATTAATAGAGCCATGAATACGAGACTGGAAGATATAGTTGATTCTTTTCTTATAGCAGAATGAGTGCTGATGCTGCCCAGATGAGGGAATTAGGGATGGTGATTTTCGGATCCTGATTTTGTCTTATCTGACTAGACTCGGGTCACTTTGCCTCTTATCCGACGGGTGAAAACCCAGACTTCAGGCTTCGAATCTAGATTTTTTAACATGTTTTTTAAATAAGTTCAGTTTTTATTATTATTTAATTTAATGAAAAGGAACAAACACTAAGAACTAAATATATTACATAATAAAAATTATAAAAAAAGTCTAAAATAAATAGAAATCACAATCTTATTAAGAACAAGTATCTCTTAGATGATAATGTTGATTATCTATAGTAGATGCTCAATTCTCAATTCTACATCTAATTTTATTGACAATCAACGGTTAAAATTCCCATCAAAAGATTGAGATTTATGAAAGAATGATGATTTCAATATGTTCATCTTGAACTAAACAACAAAGGAATTTGTCTAAGTTTATACATTGAAAACTTCTCTTTTGGAAAAATCAAATGGACAGATCAAAGTTTATACATTGAAATAAAATGCTAGATATGGAACATACATTCTCTCTTAATTAAAGGCGGGGGTGGTTCTAAGGGTGGAAACGGATCGAGACGGGTTCGGGTTTTATTAAATCCAATTTAGGTCAAGATTATGTCTGACCAGATTAGGCTTTTTAAAAATAATAATTTTTATTTTTTAAAATAAAGTAATTATTTTTTTGATTTTTTAATACTTGAAAATGAAAAAAAATTAAGAATGTCAATGTTTTTAATATTTTTTAGATTGTACTTAAAAATTTAGTTACAAATATATGTATTTTGAATTAAAAATTAATTTATATAATGAAAAAATATATATTTTTATCTATAAAAACCGGGCTCGATTTTTTTTTACTAAGCCCGGCCCGGATCCGGAAAGGCGGGCAAGCCTTGGACTTTTCTACCACCCCTACATAGTTCTTGGATAGTTCACACATACGGTCATTTGAGGCCCTTGAATTTGGATTAAAATTAATGGTCTCAAATCTTATAAAAATTAATATTCATTGTAATAAGGAAACCAATAAAAAAAACAAAATCTTTCTTTTATCATAATAAATCATATATTTTAAAAATTCATTTACGGTCATCTCTGTCAAACATGGGTGTATCTTCAACCACCACTAATCTCCATTAAAGCATAATCAACAAAATAAATTTTTTTTTTTTTTTAAAAGAAGAAGAAGAGAGAGATTTTAAGGAAAGAGAGAGGATAAAGATTATGTGTACAAGTTCTTGACATGTCTTGACAAAAAGCCATTATGAAATACAAAAGTTGGGTTAAATCAAATTTTAAATATGTTATGAGATGACTAATGGAACCGCCCAAATAGTTATTTTGGTGGAAGTAATCATGACTGTCGAGATTAAAGTGAAGAAAAAGAAGCACCAAATAATAAAGTTGAGCCAAAAAAAAATTAACAAGCAAGATAATCACTACACTATAAAGATTCTAATTAATCTCATGATTGAAAATTCAAAGTGACTTTTACAAGAGAGATTACAGGGATATGGTGGATAGTGAAAGTTTAAGTACATTTTTATTATTATAGGATGATGATTGGTGCTATCATGCACTAGAAATTAACAAAAAGCTTATGAATTATCCTAGTAGGGACATTATGCTATATATGCTCATGGCCACCATTAACAATAACTTGATATGCTTTTGTTAATTTATCTATCATTCCAACATCTAACACTAATCACTTATTCATAACAAGATTCAATTTCGCTATTAGATAATGATATATAAAAAGCGTGCTACGTCTTCAAATGGTGTGATTTGATGGTGTAGAGTTTAGAATCTCATCTTGAGATCCTAGGTTCGAATCTAGAAAGTACATTTCTTATAATAGTCTGAGACATCCGGGGATTTTATTTGCTCCGCTTAAATCCGAAATGGATGATTTAACGACGGGATTTCCAATAAAACGCGTGCTACATGGACTATGAAATGCTTGTAAGCTTGACTTGATGGTTTACCCACCAAATGCTCCTTTGAGGTTCCATATAATCATGATTCTTGCCATTATTTTCATAAAAAGAACACCGCAATCCGCAGTTTATTTCCATTAATTTACTTTTAATTTGAAACCCACGATCACCCCAAGATGGATCGAATTTGACTTCCGAAAACTATGTTAAGGTGAAAATAAAAATAAGGTTACGTATATTATATTTTATTTATGGCGAAAATTGTGTGTATTAGATATGATCTTTATCTTTTTCATATTCCTCTCTCCAAGTTACGGATGGTAACTTTTCATATCTCATCCCCAATAGAATTTCATCATGTTCGGCATGGGAATTTTAGAACATATTTTTATGGATATTTTAGGTCTCATCTCCTATATTGATTTTAATGATAACAAACCATGCATCAAAGGGTAAAATAGTCAAAGCATCATCACCGAATATCATGGAATGCATGCATAAACAAGATATTAGAAGACTTAATGCTTGTATAGTTTAGGTTGTGCATGATAATTCCAAAGGACTCAAATTATTTTTCACATATATAAATCTTTTAAAATTATATGTTTTCATTAATGATTTTAAAGTTTGATTTTTTAACTTAAATGATTTATCATTTCAAGATTTTTTAACTTAAAAGAATCATTTTAAAGTGATGAAAAACTCTTTATTTGATTTCAAAATATTTAGGTTTAAGTTGGTAATGAAGTTTTCAAAATTATGGGAGACCGCTAGTGGTCCTATACTGATTCGAACTAAGGCATAAACTTAGAAATTGAGTTTTGCTAAGTTGAGTTGACCAAACCTCCATGTTTGCTCTGCTGAATAAGGAAGTTTGACCTAAAGGCCTACAATAAATTGATTGCTTTATGGTTTATATTATCCAAAGAGCTCTTAGCTTACTGAATCGTAATCTTGCTGATATAGCATTTAATTTTAGGGTTGGTAATTTGGTTCATGATTCGTTTATTCGTTCGATTCGATTCGCTTTAAAGCGAATACGGGTTTGAAAAATTAGATTCGTTTAATAAATGGTTCAATTCGATTCGATTCGTTTATTAAACGAATCGAATACGAATTTAAGTTCATGGATTCGTTTATTCATTTATGATTCGTTTTATTATTTTCTTTTATTAGTTATTGTTATTTTTCAATTAAAATCGATATTTGGTGAGCTATTTTTAATAAATATATTATTTACATATTTTATATGTATATATTTATGAAGAATTAATGTAAATCAATTATGATAAATTATAATATTAAATAATATCATGACTAAACAGATATTCGTATTCGATTCGTTTATTAAATGAATCGAATACGAATCCTGATATTATGATTCGCTTAATAAACGAATCGAATATGAATTCATCACATTTCGATTCGATTCGTTTAGGATTCGATACAAATTCGATTTGTTGATTCGTTTTGTCACCCCTTGGAGTTTTGTAAATTATTGAAGCTTTGTTCTCCTAAACAATGGTTCATCTTCGAGTCCTTCAAAAATATTATAAAAGATTTTATTCATATTTGGAAATTGGATTGAGTCATCTTCAAGTAGTGACTTAGCATTTGGGAATTAAAGTGTCCTCAATAGACGTGGCTTGGTGGTATAGGGTTCAGGATCTCACATTGAGGTCCTGGGTTCGAATCCAAGGAATATGTTTCTTGTAAGAGTTTATGACAGTTGGGAGTTTTACATGCTCCGTTTAAGTCCGGATATGGGTGGTATGGCGGTAAGATTTCCATCGATTTCAAAAACAAAATCTGAGAAATAAAGTGATTAATGAATCCTCAAGCGAGTATTTTTGACGCGTGGACGTAGACGGAATTGTCGAACTACATAAAAATGTGCAATATCTCTAACCCTTATCTCTTTAATTACCTTACAATTGTTATATTTACGTATATTGAGATATTTGGGTATTTGTTGATATTGGATGATATTAATTATAATTGGATATATTTCAGTGAATATCATGTTGTTGAGATTGTATTGATTGTGGAGTTATTGGCGAATTGAAGTGTTGAATTGAATTGAAATTGAAATTAGAAGTTTTATGGGACGAGATCGGATGTTTTTTTTGACACATAATCGAAATAAGATAATTTTTTATCTCAATTATATATATATAATAAAACCAAAATTAACACATCCCTTCCCATTTCCATACCAACTATTAATTTATATATATAGATAGCGCCATAACAGGCCTTGATTGTACTTGAAATTAACTTAATTAAATAAACATTCAACAATGTACATTACACTGGCGAAAATAAAAAGAAAGAAAGAAATTAATCAAAACATCGCCACAGGAACTAATTAATTATTAAATAATAATAATAATAATAATCTTCTTCTTCTTCTTCTTCTTAATTAGTTAATCAAGTGGGCTAATAGCAATACACGTGCGGTTCCCCATAAAATTCACAGCGATTCTCGAGCTTAAGAAACTGACGCTGCTTTTTAATGAACCCATCAATAGTCTTCTTAAATTCAGCGTCGTTCAAAAGATCTCTTGGACTCGCATATAATTGCTTCTCCAAAACGACACCGTCGATGCTCTTCTTCTCCACTACTGTTCCCACGTCACCAGGGGTATCGCTATCACACGTGGAAGCATTAATGGGAGTTTTTGCCTTGTCACGATCACAGCTCATGACGATCATCTCCTTGTCCTCGTACACAACTTCCTCGTACAACGGCGTCGTTGGGTGAGTCTCGCCGCCGACGTTGCTCATCATGTGTTCGTAGAAATTGGATCCGGCGGCGGCATTGTCATCGGCGACGTTTTGGGTGGAGACTCTGTAAGATTTGACCATGACAGCTGCGACGGAAACGCCGAAGAGCAAGGAAACGATGAGGGGAGTGAGGAGGAGGAGGAAGAGTCGACGGAGTAAGTCGCCGAAGACTGTGACGGCGAATGGGAGGCGAAGCAGTACCCACAAGAGGAAAAAGAGAGCGATGCAGAGCTCGATTGTTCGGAAAGCCTTGCCCATGCTTTGAAGTCGAATTATGTCACGCTGATCTGTAACGTTGGCTTCCTGATCAGTCACCATCACCACGTTGGGCTCATCGTATATGATGAATGAATCCATTTTCTCGCTTAGAGAAGTGAAGTGGGTGGTGGTGTCGGAAGAAAAAGCTTTAGCCGCTGTTTAAGGGTTTCTTTGTTTAGCGTTAGCTTAAGAGAACTAGCTCTTGCCACTCACTACACACAACTGAAATATTTTTGGGGAAAATGGTTTTCCTTTTATAGACGAAGGCTCAGTACATTAGGCTTTGTTTGGATTATGGTAAATTAAAAAATGATGTTTTCGAAGATTTGTTATTTCATGGGTTAAAAATTTTCAAAATTTGTATTGTTCATAATACTCTCATTAGTAAATATTGTTATTTCTATTGAAAGCATAATAATTTTTTAATCAATAAAGTTATAAATTTTGAAGAATTAAGAATTTCAGTGAAAAATTAAGTTTTATTATGAAATTTTTTTTTTTAAAAAAAATTATTAACAATTTATATATTTAGAATAGTTAAGAGTAATTCTGTATTTTTATATTTAATCTTATTTTATAATACCTTCCAACCAAACACAACAGCATTATTAAACCATCATTTTATCATATCATGTTTACGAACATAAAAATATAACTTATTTTACTTTACCTATTATTATCTTCCTTACCATACTTTAATAAATCTACATATAAAGATAATTTTTTTATACTCATTAGTTGGTCGGAATTGGGTATGAGTATTGAAATCTCCATTTTAATAGAGGTAAAATTCATTCATGAACGGGAACAGACACGAGGACCCTAGGCCGAGTACGTGTCAGTTTTTTATTCATGTTGATTAAACGGGTCAAATATAAATTTTGGTATTCTCATATCATATCTCGTCCGTTACTATCCCTAACTATATTCACTTACAAAGTACATGTATTTTGTAAATGAATTTAGTCCTCATTTAGTTTCTCTACCATTTTTCTTAAAACATGTAATATTACTCTTTTTAAAAGAAAAATTTTACTATACAACATTGCTTCCACATCACACATGCAATAATTTAATTATATCTTATCAATTATCATGCGTGATAAAACAGTAAAACTTAACTAAATAAATGATAGTTATATTTAATATAACTCTACATGTAATATTTACAACGATGGAATCAACGAATTACTCTTTCTTAAATATGGGATATTTAAAAGTCCAATGATTCTTAAGGATTTCATTAAATGATGGATTTGATAGGACTTTAAGTGTCTTAAATAAATAAATAAAATTCATTGTGAAATTTGTTTCTTATCTAATAATGTTTGTAATATAACATAATCGTTATAAATTATAACTTCCCAACTTCATGCTAGATTTCCAAAAGTTATAAATTTCACATTAGATTTTTTTTCAATTTATTTTATGAGTTTATGGTTTTAGCTATATCCGTTATCCTATTAATCACGTTTAATATCAGTGACGTAGCCAAAACATTAATTCAATAGAGACGATTATTCATTGAAGCTAAAATTTAATGGCGTACTCATAATATTAGTTTTAGTTCACATTTAATCTTCATATCACGGCTCTTTAAATCATCATAGTTGAGTCTGACTACGCCTAATAATGTGATACAGTAAGAAATTGGGCGTTTTCACGCGAGGCGAGGCGAGGGGTGAGACATCAATATCAATATCACCTTCTTACACCGTGTTCTTATCGAAATTGCAAAATAGCACAATGAAAATTTATGAGAAATTTATAAAAATGACCTAATTTTTTTTTTCTAATATAAAAAATAATCCAACTTTTAAAATTACAATTTTCGTTTCAAAATATATTTCTTCCTCAATAGCTTCTCTCTTTATTTCTTTCTATACAGGGCTGCTGCTTGATCGCTTGACGCTGTTGTTGCAGCACTGCACACCGACGACCAAACAACAGCAATATTTAGAGTTTGGTGAATTTATAAGATATTTTATACCCTTTGGGAGAAGCTATTGGGAAATAATTATTTTAGTCTTATAATTGTGTACTGGATCAATAAAAATAGAAATTTAGAAGTATATATGTTTTTTTTTTTTTTTTTATATATATTTACAAAAGCTTTTAGGACATTTTTAAATTTTGTTTTTTTCTAAATTTTACTGATTTCATTATCCTTGTCTGCCTCTGCTTTTAAGAAACAATCAATTGAACTAGGACTAGAAATCTATTACAAAGTAGCTAGGGGACAGGGAAAGAGTTATGATAATCCTCTTGTCCATATGAAGATTTTCTATAAAGACGATGTCGTTTTCTTTCTGATTGAAAATTGAGATGACTGATTACGTTTAATAATAGAGACAAAGGCGGGCTATTAACATGTCTTAATATGTCTTGGTTCACGGTAGACAGATATTACATTCCCTTTTTGCACTAATTTTTTTTTCCATTTTTTTCAATCGATAACGTCACCCGAACATCCGTCCGACAATCTATTCCCACCTCTAGAGAGAGAAATACACTCTCACAATTCAAGAGAAATCTATCCAAATTATAATTTATTTAAAAAAATAATAGAATTTGATCACATAGAGACTTGAATTTACATTCTTAATAATTGTTGAGAGCGAATATCATTGAGCTATTTTACATGTTTATAATTTGAATATCATCGAATATCATTGACAATAAAAAAAAAAATGACATCAATTTAGTATTATTTTTGTCAGGATTATGTGAATTTATGTCTCCGAATCATTTTTCTTAATTTGAAGAGCCTAGTTTTGTAATTGCTGCATAAGTTACAGTGTCAGGATTTTAAACAAATTAAATAAACAAATGCCATGATTGACCATTTTGCGTCTGCCTAAACATTTTATAAGAACAGAAACAGAAAGTTGAATTAGCCGACGTTGCAAATGGTGGGGGGGGGGGGGGGGGGGACCGGAGTCCAATCTCAAAGTGCACAGATTACAGCGAGTCAGTTAAGAGCAATCACGTCCGTGCACAGTAGCAGCGTTGGTTTCTGAAGTTTGAATAGTCATAAGCGAATATTTGAAAAATGAGATTTTATGTCAAAATTATAATTAATAACACTAATAAAAATTATAGAATTAAATCATGACTCAACAACAATCCTTCTTTTGGTTAATTTATCAATATAAGATATTATATGATATGATATATTAGTTCGGTTATTGTTTTACATTGACGTATCGGGAATCGATCTGTCCAGTCAGGAGGTTGCGAAGTTCATATCATAGTTCTCAAGTATAGATTCAATAAAGTCTTGTGTTGCATCTCTAAGTAGGGGTGAACACAATTTCGGGTCAACCGCGAACCGCATCGAATCGAACCGCGCGGTTTGAAAAAATATTAAAAATGATTTTGAACCGCACCGAATCGAACCGCAAATTCGGGTCGGTGTGCGGTTTTGACCATGTCAAACCGCGAACCGCCCAAACCGCATATTTTGACTCGAACCGCGAGACCCGACCGCCTTAAACCGCCGACCCGCGTACAAATTAAATATTATTTATATTTTTCTTCTTCTTTAACTATGAAATTAAGATATTTAATGATCATATAATAATATGTAATGAATAAATGAAAATTATGTAATTTTTTCTTCAATTATATGTGAAAACACACAAAATTTTCTTAAAAAATTTATAATCCAAACCGCCAACCCGAACCGCCGCGGTTTTCCTTATCAAATTGCGGTTTCGTTTTCTAATTTCTCAAACCGCCAACCAGCGCGGTTTAAAGTAAAAAACGAAAAAACCGCCCCGAACCGCACCGCGAACACCCATATCTCTAAGTTTTTTTTTATTGTATATATCCTAAAGTAAGTTTACTTACAACCCTTATAACACATAATAAAAACAAATATTACTTTAAAAAAATATCATACACACCTCAAAAATTAGATTTTTCGCTGCATTTCCCCAGGTGAGTGTGTTTTCACATGGTCTCGAGTCCCTTCTAACTTCACTATACGAGCTCTTTGGCCAGAGATAAAAATATATTATGTAAATAAAATAGTCACCTGTTTCCCTGCACGTTAGGTATCGAGGTGATAGATTTTCGCATTAAAGAAAAGAGCTAATCTGGGATTGATTGTCGAACACGCGAGCGATTGTTTTAATTAGAATTCACTCAGCTTTTTTCCTTTTTCACAGGCAATGTAGACAGATACCCATTGCTCTCCATAGCAATTGCTTTTATAACAGAACGTGCATATATATATAACTGAGTTTTGCGGAATTATTATATAAGAATTTATATATAATTAAATCTTAATCGTCTATTATTCCACTAGATTATAAAAGGTTACCCAGCAATGGATCTAAAATCATACATATAACATAAAATGTTAGTATAGTTCGATAGCTAGCTGGGATCTATAGACTATAGGTTGACTACTAAGAACAACCCTAATGATAAAGTAAAATTTGTTGTAAATTTTGCAGGATTTGAAACACTTATTATTTTAATTTTTAACTCTAAAAGTGTTTCTTAATATTCCATATTTTCTTAAAGCCCTAAAATCCATTACCCTATCTAAAATTTTTAATTTTATAACACACCGTACAATTACTACAGTACCAGGCCAAATTTGCCCTAATCTTGTCAAATTTCTGGAGATGGCTTTTTTTTTTTTTTTTTTTTTTATTATTTTATATAAGTTGTTTAATTATTTTCAGTTGGAGATTCGGCCTGCCACGGCCAGGCGAGGCCCCTACAATCCAATGCAATGTGCAGCTCCTGCATCCATTGCTCTCCAAAGATATGAGAATTCATTCGAACCCAAATCTCGAGTACTCTCTATCCCAGTTTGGAAAAAAAAAAAAAAAAGAAGAAGAAAGAAACTGATTCAGAAATGACTTGTGCTTCTAGCTACGTACACTCATTGCTAGTTATAATTTTGCAAACTTCTTTTATGCAGAAAGTAAAATGGCTAATCATGAAGCTGCAGTCAAAAAGAAAGAACACAATGACCACAAAACAGTTTCAGATTCTCTCATTTCCATTGCTAACTCAATGATACAAGAGGCCCTAGATGTGTTATTTAGTTATTCATGTTTATAATGCTGAAGAATAATTAAAGAAATCATATAAAAATTATTGACTAAATGCTTTTTCATCCTCATAATTTAAGTTATAGTTGTTCATTTTTAGTTTTAATATATCTTTTCACTGTTATGTATGTTGGCGACTTGGTCGCATAATCATTGTAATTGGTTTTGATGACGTCAACATGAGAAAGAAGACTTCGACGTGCAAACACGAAGCAATACGAAAAGTGTCGAAGCATATGTGGTGAAGAGCGAGAATGTGAAGACTAGAGCTTAATTGAAGAAATCATGTGAAGTCTTAGCTTAGTGCTCCAATTGTAAGTGAGTTTACTCAAGTGATCTAAAGCTCTTAGGAATCATACATTTTGCAATCACTTGCATTTAAAATGGCTTAAAATGCTAAAAGAATCATTTGCATTTTATTTGCACCAAATGAACTTCATGCACAAATGTATCGGTAAATGATCTTCTAAAAACTAGCAAACGGTTGAATTAAACTTCAAATGATATACCGTTAGATAGATATGTATCTCTAGTTTGATACGGTTCAAACGTAACACAATTCCGATGCATAGAAATTTTTCTAGAGCCATTTTACTACAACATGTTCAGATGTGCGTTTTCTGCATACATGTCACATTAGAAAATTTCCATAACATTCTTCTTATTTTTTTGGAGTTGAATTTTATACAGAAGCTAGATCTATGTGTCTAGTTTATGTAGAAATTTACAAATCATGATTTGGAATTTTCTAGAGGAAGTTATGGCCAAAATACCAAGTGTCGTCAGTCTTGACTGGTCATCAGAACTGAAACCAGGGAGCTCCTCGCCGGTCTCCTCGCCGGTTTGCTCGCCGGTCCAACGGCTAGTTTTTTGAACGTTATGTTACCGTTGGAGCCCTAGACCGGCATGCCGGTTTCCTCGCCGGTCTCGCTGTGAGTTGGCTAAAGCTTTGCATTTTATTATAAATAGAACCCCAACTCCTTTGCCTCAAGTTAGAGATCTAGAAAACCTTCATATACATTCTCTAAGGCAAACAAAGAGTGTCATACACCTTCATATTCATAAACACTCATCCAAGCTCACACACACATCTTCCACATCATTTAGTGAGCTTAGAACACTTGAGTTTGCTCTCACACAATCTTCTATTATTTGTGAGTGCCCAAGTGTGTTATAATTCTTCTTTATCAAAAACACTTGTGATTTGTGAAATCCCATCTTGGGTAATTTGTAAAGGTTGTGAGTGCACCTACGTAGAAAACTCAATCTTGTAAAGGTTTGGAGTGCGCCTTGGCGGAAAACTCTTGGTTACGAGTGAACCACGGAAAACTCGATTTCAGTGAAATCTTCAAGCGAGGCTTGGGGGAGTGGACGTAGGCACGTTGGCCGAACCACTATAAATCGTGGTGTCTGATGAGCGGAAAATATATCAATATTTACCGCCCCTTTTACTTAATATTTTGTTTAGTTTCTCGGGTTTGATGAACGTTTTGATGTGTTTTAGTTTGTTTTGCAGATAATAATATTGGGACTAATGAAATCATTTAGGACGAAATGTGGATCAAATAAGGGCAATTATTGGACTTGATATATTAATTTTGGAGATTGGAAATTTGAAAGGGCGCGTTTTGACGAAGTGCAGTTTTGGAAATTCCAGTTTTGCACATCTGTCGTATGTTGGGCATAACTTTTTACTCAGATATCGGATTGAGCTGATTCAAGTGCCAGATTAAAGAAGACTCAAGATCTACAACTTTGAAAGAGAAAATATTTTCGAATTCTGAAGATTTCATGACCGAAATTGATGAACCATCCAGAAGTGTGTGGAGTGTAATTATTAAAAGTCATTATCAATCATTTTCAAAGCAAAATATTAATTAATTAATAATTAATAAAAATTATCAAATCAACACCAAACAAGATAAGAAATTATTGGAGCAATTATGGATTTGGTGGAGTAATTAGTGGAGAAATTAATAATGTAATTGGTGGAGAAATTGATTGATGATTTGATGGTGGCAAAATTTTGCCTATAAATACCAAGCCATTTCATTTGTAAAATTCATATTTTCTTCTTTGAAATTCTTAATGAATAAATAAGAAGATTGTATCTAGTTTGTTTATTTTTAGTTTTCAGTAATTAATTTTCAGTTTCGCACTTTCTTTTCTTTACTTTTCAGTTTTTACTTTCCGCAATTTACTTTTACGCACAGTACTTTTCTTTCTTTAATTTTTCAGTTTTTACTTTTCAGTAATGAGGAGGTAATTTCCCAAGCTAGGGTGAAAGGTAATTCTTTTACTGTTACTATTTAGATTAATCTCCCTTAAAAATAATATATTCACTATTTAAAATACTGATTAATAAAGGATACCGCTATATTGGTCGGTTGGCAATTCAATTTAATCTGGTTTAAACCTGACTAATCAAGGATACCGCCAGATTGGTCGGTTGGTAAATTTATTTTGGTACCGCCTTTATGGCTGGATTATGGACAAATATTACCGCCTATATGGCTGGTTGGACTTAATTTGACTTAATCAGGATACCGCCAGATTGGTCGGTTGGTAAAATAAATCACAAGTTTATATATTATTATGGGAGATATCTAAATTAGTAGTAGTAAAAGTAATTCCTTTTACCTTAGCATTTTATTTTATTTTACTTTTCAGTTTTACTTTATGTCTTTTACTTTTCAGTATTTTTACTTTATGTTTTACTTTTTTAAGTTGTTACTAGTCCTAGTTATGTGTTAGTTATCTGGGGTTGTGATGAATTCTAATATCACCGGTTTATAAGGGTTTATTTATAGTTTGGGTAATTTAAAGGTTTACTTATTAAGTCTTAAGCTTAATGCTTCTTGTTGTCTGATCACCAATAAGATTGATGGGTAAATCTAAAATGAACTAGACATAGGGATTTTAGGTTTCAGCCTCAGACTAATAGCCCACGATCTTCCTTGAGGATAGATAACCCTTTAATAGATTTCCTTACAGGATAGGAATATACCTGTCGGGCGGGCGGGGGTAGCCATAATTGGAACTTAAACTTAATGAATCCAGATAATTTGGTTGACATAGGACATATGGTTCAATTGGGTTAAACTGGGTATTTGCGTCTGACCATCGACAGAGGCTTTTGCATAATTTAGTGTTCCAGGTTAGTAAACTGATTTATTACACAAACATAAAATAACACTTCATCTTTTAAATGATATTAGAATGATTCACGACCCTAGATCTTTGTGTCTTTTGTTATTTTCCTTAGTATTTTCTTTTGTCTTTTTATATTTAATTTTGCAAAACCACTTTCAACCAATCAAACAATCATCTCTTTTCCATCTAATTAGATATTTGTAAATAAATAGATTCAATAATTAATAACAACAGTAGGAATTAAGTCCTCGTGGGATCAATATTTTTATACTACTTGAACGATACGTGCGCTTGCGTTATACGTGTGTGTTTACGCCGGTCAAGTTTTTGGCGCCGTTGCCGGGGACTTATATTCTTGAGTTATTAATTTTGAAGCTATCTAATTTACTTGTATCTAATTTTCTTTATCTGTAATTTTTACTTCTTTTATTTTCAGGTGATTGAAAAATGGAACTTTATTGGGAGATTGAGAGATCACGAGCTTTACTAGAAAATACACCCCAAATTTGGGAGCAACAGTCCGGTTTTCTGAGGCCTGTTGTCCAGCCCAAAAATTATCACTGGATGCCAGAACCAAGCAATACCATATTTGCTAAACAAAACGCAATGGGGAGATGTGACATTTGTAATGGTAACCACCCTAGAGATTATTGCAAATACAAATACCATCCAGGGTGGCAGAGCTATCAAGATCCTTCTTGTTATGACGAGCCATCACATTTCACAGAACCACATTTTCCATCTTATCCACCATCTACCTATGATCTTCATCAACAACCAGAACCATCAGAGGAAGATCAGTTGCTAAACATGCTCGAAGATATGTTCAAGAAACAAAAAGAAAAGTTAGATACAATGCTTGAAACAAGCCAGAAACAATTTGAAAGTATTCAGAGACAATCAGAATTCATTCAGAGGATGACAAATCAAATGAGACAATTCACAGAAAACCAGAACTACATACCTCAAGAACCAGTTTCAGATGACATAGATGAAGCCTTCGAGTACCAATCATTTCACAATGACACTTCAACAGAGGAAGAGGCTGAGCAGTATCAACAACCAGAGGTATCAGTTCAGGAGCCCGAACCGGTAAAGTCTCAATTGACTTTTATTATTCAGATTCTGACGAGGATGAAGCTGATCTATTTGTACCAACTGCACCAACAGGATCAAACATTCAATCCATCCAACAAATAATCTAATGGAGCATGTTTTACCATGATGTTTGAAGAAGATCTATCTGAACCATCCATTCCAGTCGTATCAGAGGATGAAGACCTAATGTTAGAAACATCTTTGCATCCTCTGGTTGACAATTTTGAAGCATGTATTTCACAGATGACAGATGAAGAGCTGAATACAAAAATTTTAAAATTCATCTGTGAAGAAAAGGTAGAGCAAGAAGCAGAGCAAATGGAGGAGCAAATGTCTGACCTTAATAAAGATCCAGAGCATTCAGGAGAAACATCGCTGTTTTGGGGAGTACAAATCAAAGATATCACCCAGAAGCTTGACAGAATGGAATTTCCATTCCAAGTCAAGCATCATACGAGACCTCCTGATTTTCTTTCTTTCTTTGCAGGAACCATTGGAGTAACAAGGAGCAAAAAGGTGGCACGAGTATTGAATGAGACAAAACTCTTTTTGCCACTTTACCGTTGGAAGAGACCCTTCAAAAGCAACGCTCACGGGATTGTCTTTAATCGGACATCCAAAACGACATTGAAACCTCCTTAACAGATGAATTTCAGTCACGTCTGGCTGAAGACGAAAAATTTAGCGCTAGCAGGGAGGCAACCCATGCAATTTGTTGTAATTTGTTTTCATATTTTGTGTGAACTTTTTAATTTTGTGTGTTATTTTTGTAGGGAAAGGCACAAACGAAGCATTTTAAGACAGAATGAATTGTGTTTGGCAATCAAAGATGAGAAACAATTCATTAGCGATGGCTGAATAAGGAATGAAATCTTGAGACACATCCTAATGAATTTATACTAAGCGAGTGGCGTATTGCGTACACAATTCCGTTGCCTTAATTATTGCTTTGATTCGCTTTTCTATTGTAATTATCTTGATTTTCGTAGACAGGATCCAGACTTTTTGACCTTTCACGATCTCTTTTGTTGTTTAGCTAACAATCGTCCTTTGGAAGATATTAGTGCTATTATTACTCACCCTTTTCAGGTACTATAAATTCAGCCCGTCATTGCACTTTTGAAGGCATCCAGAGTTGAAAAAGAAATACAAAAAAAAATATGGAAGCCACTTCAAGAAGACGAGTTGAAAACATCTGCGTGTTTGTGGTAGTAGTGTTGGTACTAAGCCACAATACATAGAAGCAGCACATGAATTGGGTCGAGTCTTAGCTGCAAGGAATATGCACTTAATATATGGCGGAGGAAATCTTGGACTAATGGGGATCGTTTCAAAGGCTGTACAGGAAGGAGGCAGTCATGTTTTGGGAATCATCCCAAAACCTTGGCAGAGGCAATCTTATTGGATCATCAAACGGAGAGGAACTGATCGTGCCAGGTATGTCTGAACGACTGGTAGAAATGATTAACCGTGCTGATGCTTTTATCGCTTTGCCAGGTGGCTTGGGCACACTGGAGGAAATTTTTATAGTTCTATCTTGGGCGAACCTGAACAACCACAGAAACCGCTTGGACTGCTCAACGTTGATGGATTTTATGATTTTCTTTGTGTGTTTCTTGATGATGCTCGGAGAAATGGGTTCGTGTCAAAACCTATGAAAGAACTCCTCTTCACTGCCAGAACTGCCCGGATCTAATTGACCAACTCATAGCCTATGAACCACAAGTTGACCCTATCCTTTCAAAGATAAATTGGTTCGAAGACGATCGTGGTAAGAGGCGTCGAATTAATCTGGATCTTAACCTTTAATTTCCTGTAGATTTTCAGCTAACCAGGTACGACCTTCTTAACTTCCTTTACTGTTTAAGACATTGGGGACAATGTCTCATTTAGGTTTGGGGGAGGAATTAGTTGATTAGTACCTTGTTTTTAGTTTGTGTGTTGTTTTATTTTTAGTCCAAAATTTTTTCGAAAAATACAAAAAAATTGAAAAATTTTCAAAAAATTACAAAAATATTTTGCATTTTTGTGTTTTTATTTGACTAAAAAAGTGAAATTGGTAAGAGATAGCCGAGTAAGGAGTTTCCACTCCTGAGACGTATCTCAAACCTATTTCGAAACAAGTTAATTTTTGTTTATTTCATTTTGAATTATTTAATTTGTGAATTCTCCTTAAAACTGACTAAAAGGAATCTTCATATGTTTAGTTGACATATATTATCAACATGCATAGTAACATACGGACATGAGCTGTAATTGACAGGTTTGTAATATTCAGTGCTCTAGTTTAATTGGAGGAAGCATCTCAAAAAGTGATGGAGTAAAAAAAAATAAAAAAATAAAGCATCTAGATCCGGGTTATTAAGTCTGTAAGGGTGTTTTAACACCTAGTGCCCTAAAACCAACTGGTTTGGGAGTCACTGGCCCAAAGCTCGTTACATGGATCAAGGATGTTGCAAAAATATATATATCTGAAGTCTGGGTAATTAAGTCCGTAGGGGGTCTTAACACCTGGTGCCCTAAAGCCAACTGGTTTGGGAGCCACCGACCCAAAGCTCGCTACATAGCAGAAGATATTGTATATAAATAAAAAATAGAAGAAAAAAAATCAAAAAAAAATCAAAAAAAAAAAAAAAAAAAATTTACTCCATTACTATAAAGGTGTGAAATCTGATAGAACCTTTAGGACAAAAATATTATTCTCTTATCAACTGCACTTGTGACTGTTGTGGGAAAAAATGAGTGTTTAATATTTTGTTGGCTGTGTATATGGAGAATGGTAAAAATAATCGGAGAATTTACTTATTCGGTAATTTAGAATAAAACAAAACAACTAGTAACTTGGAGTAGAAGTTTCACCTGATTAGTCACTAACATCTTTATTCTCTTTTCGCTTGTCTTTTTGCTTTTGTGTGCATTAGTTTTACTGCTTTTTTACTTTTGTAAAATGTTGTGGGTATCATTGCTGTAAACCCTCACGAGACTACAACTCGTCCACTAGGGACACCTAGGGGTTTAAAGGCTTGTTGCATACGCTAAATGCAACCGTGATCCCTACGAAAGTGGCTTAGTTTAATTTTAATTTTATTTTGTTGTTTTGCTCGAGGACTAGCAAAATGTTAGGTTTGGGGGTGTGATGAGCGGAAAATATATCAATATTACCGCCCCTTTTACTTAATATTTTGTTTAGTTTCTCGGGTTTGTTTGATGAACTTTTGATGTGTTTTAGTTTGTTTTGCAGATAAAATAATATTGGGACTTAATGAAATCATTTAGGACGAAATGTGGATCAAATAAGGGCAATTATTGGACTTGATATATTAATTTTGGAGATTGGAAATTTGAAAAAGGGCGTTTTGACGAAGTGCAGTTTTGGAAATTCCAGTTTTGCACATCTGTCGTATGTTGGGCATAACTTTTTACTCAAATATCGGATTGAGCTGATTCAAGTGCCAGATTAAAGAAGACTCAAAGATCTACAACTTTGAAAGAGAAAATATTTTCGAATTCTGAATTTCATGACCGAAATTGATGAACCATCCAGAAGTGTGTGGAGTGTAATTATTAAAAGTCATTATCAATCATTTTCAAAGCAAAATATTAATTAATTAATAATAATAAAAATTATCAAATCAACACCAAACAAGATAAGAAATTATTGGAGCAATTATGGATTTGGTGGAGTAATAGTGGAGAAATTAATAATGTAATTGGTGGAGAAATTGATTGATGATTTGATGGTGGCAAAATTTTGCCTATAAATACCAAGCCATTTCATTTGTAAAATTCATATTTTCTTCTTTGAAATTCTTAATGAATAAATAAGAAGATTGTATCTAGTTTGTTTATTTTTAGTTTTCAGTAATTAATTTTCAGTTTCGCACTTTCTTTTCTTTACTTTTCAGTTTTTACTTTCCGCAATTTACTTTTACGCACAGTACTTTTCTTTCTTTAATTTTTCAGTTTTTACTTTTCAGTAATGAGGAGGTAATTTCCCAAGCTAGGGTGAAAGGTAATTCTTTTACTGTTACTATTTAGATTAATCTCCCTTAAAAATAATATATTCACTATTTAAAATACTGATTAATAAAGGATACCGCTATATTGGTCGGTTGCAATTCAATTTAATCTGGTTTAAACCTGACTAATCAAGGATACCGCCAGATTGGTCGGTTGGTAAATTTATTTTGGTACCGCCTTTATGGCTGGATTATGGACAAATATTACCGCCTATATGGCTGGTTGGACTTAATTTGACTTAATCAGGATACCGCCAGATTGGTCGGTTGGTAAAATAATATCACAAGTTTATATATTATTTTATGGGAGATATCTAAATTAGTAGTAGTAGTAAAGTATTCTTTTACCTTAGCATTTTATTTTATTTTACTTTTCAGTTTTACTTTATGTCTTTTACTTTTCAGTATTTTTACTTTATGTCTTTTACTTTTAAGTTGTTACTAGTCCTAGTTATGTGTTAGTTATCTGGGGTTGTGATGAATTCTAATATCACCGGTTTATAGGGGTTATTTATAGTTTGGGTAATTTAAAGGTTTACTTATTAAGTCTTAAGCTTAATGCTTCTTTTGTCTGATCACCAATAGATTGATGTGGTAAATCTAAAATGAACTAGACATAGGGATTTTAGGTTTCAGCCTCAGACTTAATAGCCCACGATCTTCCTTGAGGATAGATAACCCTTTAATAGATTTCCTTACAGGATAGGAATATACCTGTCGGGCGGGGGTAGCCATAATTGGAACTTAAACTTAATGAATCCAGATAATTTGGTTGACATAGACATATGGTTCAATTGGGTTAAACTGGGTATTTGCGTCTGACCATCGACAGAGGTTTGCATAATTAGTGTTCCAGGTTAGTAAACTGATTTATTAACAAACATAAAATAACCACTTCATCTTTTAAATGATATTAGAATGATTCACGACCCTAGATCTTTGTGTCTTTTGTTATTTTCCTTAGTATTTTCTTTTGTCTTTTTATTTATTTAATTTTGCAAAACCACTTTCAACCAATCAAACAATCATTCTCTTTTCCATCTAATTAGATATTTGTAATAAATAGATTCAATAATTAATAACAACAGTAGGAATTAAGTCCTCGTGGGATCGATATTTTTATACTACTTGAACGATACGTGCGCTTGCGTTATACGTGTGTTTACGCCGGTCAGTGTCGTATTTCTTTTCCCTTAACTTTTACTTATTTGCAAGTTTGATTACATTTATAATATTGATTAGAAACTTGCATGAGGCTATTAATTGGAATCGAGCAAAATTGCCTAAAACTCCAACTTGGTAATAAGAGCTTAAAATTGGCAAAGATTTATAAGCCGAATTTATAGCGATTAACCCAATCACCCCCCCTCTTGGGTATAGAGAATTTCTTGTCGCTATTGCTTGTAGGTACTTTCAATGTAGGGGTGATTAATTGGGTCAGGATTCGTTTATTCGTTCGATTCGATTCGCTTTAAAGCGAATACGGATTTGAAAAAAAAGATTCGTTTAATAAGTGACTCAATTTGATTCGATTTGTTTATTAAACGAATCGAATAAGAATTAAGCTCATTTATTCATTTATTCGTTTAGGATTCGTTTTATTATTTTATTTTACCAATTATTGTTATTTTTCAATTAAGATTCGAGAAATTATGTCTAATTATCATAAAAAAATAATATTATCGATATTTGATAAGATATTTTTAGTAAATATATTAATTACATATTTCATATGTATATATTTATGAAGAATTAATGTAAATAAATTATGATAAATTATGTTATTGAATAATATAATGACTAAACGAATATTCATATTCGATTTGTTTAATAAACGAATTCTGATATTAGGTTTCGTTTAATAAACGAATCCAATGTGAATCCATCACATTTTAATTCGATTCGTTTAGGATTCGATACAAATTTGATTTGTTAATTCGATCATTTTGGGCATATTCGGCATCAAAACTAAAACTAAATTCAATATCGGATACCTATATGGGTGACAATTTGGGTCAGGATTCGTTTATTCGTTCGATTCGATTCGCTTTAAAGCGAATACCGGTTTGAAAAAATGGATTCGTTTAATAAATGGGTCAATTCGATTCGATTCGTTTATTAAACGAATCAAATACGAATTTAAGCTCATGTATTCGTTTATTCGTTTAGGATTCGTTTTATTATTTTTATTTACTAGTTCTTGTTAATTTTCAATCAAGATTCGAGAAATTATAACTAATTATCATAGAAAAAGTAATATTTTCGATATTTGGTGAGGTATTTTTAGTAAATATATTAATTAAATATTTTATATGTATATATTTATGAAGAATTAATGTAAATCAAGTGTGTAAATTATTTTATTAAATAATATCATTGACTAAATGAATATTCGTATTCGTACGAATCCTGATATTAGAATTCGTTTAATAAACGAATCAAATACGAATCCATCATATTTTGATTCGATTCGTTTAGAATTCGATATAAATTCGATTCGTTGATTCATTTTGCCACCCCTAGATACCTATCCATAATTGAAAAATAAAAATTTGTAGTTAGTAACTATATCCAAAACTAACCAAAAAATTGAATATACGAAACCGATAAAAATTGAAAATTGAAAATTTGATAAAATTCAAAAAAAATTAAAGGGATGACCCAATAGACAAGGCTTCCCATTGTATGGGCCAAATTTGGTCCAAGGGTAAAACTGTCTTTCACCTTAAGCCCATCAGCATGTTAGGCCCGAAAATAAGGACCAAAGCCCAAAGAATTATGTATTATTTGATTACAATTAAATCATAAACTAACAAAAAGCATGACCACTCCACTTAACCTAATTCTAGCATTAATCACCACCACCACTTCACTAAACCTAATTCTAGCATTAATCCTCACTTACTCCAAAACCATACCAAATACACCAACATCAGATCATGTTTTATCTATAAATATGAGAAGAATACGGGAAGAATTCATTCAAGTTCTCATTCCTCTCACCCTAATACTTCATGCTCTCAATCCTTGATCCCCTCATATATTACACGAACCTCACGGCCAAACAAAGAAAGCTGAGGTAATATTCAACCTTGCTTTCCCACTTTACAAATTTATTTCGTGCCACTGACTTGGGCGTCGGAGTATACCCGGTATCCACCACACCGGTGGTAGCCTACTCTCGTCCACTCTACTTTGTTTTTTTGCAGGATTGCTAGTGCCCAACTTACAAATTCTGATTGAGGACCTTTGGCGAATTCCGGAGTCCACACCCATAGTATTGATTTTGAGAAAGATTCAATATTTACATAACTTTACCTTTTTGACAAAGAAATTGTTTATGTGGCTCGAAAATTTGATCGAAAATTATATTACAGTATGTAACATTTATCGACGGAGTTTCAATCTGTAATTCTAAGCACTTAGTGACTGAAATAACAGTCGGTAAAATATATATTTACCGACCTAGTAATGTCAGTCAGTAAAATGACGAGTTAATACCGATCGAAATTCATCTACATAACGATCAATTATTTTCTAATAAACAGTCGGTAATTGATCGATAATAATACCGACATAAATATATTAGGTCGGTAATCGGTCAGTAATAGCATCGATCAAATATATTAATTTCAGTCGGTACTCATTTATCGAAGAGCCAAATATCAACATAATATTTTGATCGATAATCGATTGATAATATATTATACCGACCAAAATCTATTATTTACCGATCGAATATTCGGTTGGTAATAATCTATTTTCTTGTAGTGAACGTGTAACCTCTAAGACCCCACTTCAAAAAATTAAAATAATTAATTAATTAATTATCTAAAAAATTAATTTTAATTTTATAATTAATATTATTATATTTTATTTATTTCTAATCGGATATTATATATCCAATATTCAATATATCGCCCAAATTACTATCACTGACTTGAGGCGAAACAATTCATTTTTTAATACTTTTTCCATTAACTAGAATAAATATATTATAAGTTCTAACTATAAACATGTAATCTATATACTATTTAAAAGTTGAGAAATACCTTCATTTTTAGGTTGTGTACGTATGCGTTTTTATCTTTGAGGCTGTCTACATTCTTCTTCCAAATTATTCGTTTTCCAAAATTATTAATTATTAAAGATACATTAATTAAATAATATCGTTTCAAATGAGTTATTAATATTTCAAATTTTCATATTTTTTTAATATCAAACCTTTCATTTTCCCAACTATTCAAAATTCTTTATTATCTTAGATCGATTGTTAATGATTGAAAGTTTGTTAATTACCTCAGTGGTAAAGGCTTTATGCTTGAGTGGTTTGCTCCCTCTCAGGTTCAATGTTCGAATCCCACTAGATGCATTTCATTGGGGTCATGCCTCATGGTGTGAAAAACCAGCGACTTACCCTGATCTGTGTTGGGAAACTTCTGAGGGCACGGGGCACAGGTCCCGGGGATTAGTCGAGGTGCACGTAAGCTGGCCCGGACACCCCGGTTATCCAAAAAAAAGTTTGTTAATTAAATGTATATTATTTTCAAATGAATTATTAATGTTTAATTTTTCATATTTTATATTAACTTTCACTTATTTATTAGTATAAGTTTAAGAATTATAAGTTATATTAAGTTAACTATAAAAGTGTACATAAGTTAGATAAATATATACTTGCACAAAAAGATATATTATCTATCAACCAAAAATTATAAAACGGAAAAAATTAGAAATCATATTTGTTAATTTAAGAGGATATTAAAGAAATTATATTATCTGAACAACTATAATCAATATTAATTAATTTTATTTTTATATCTAATATATATCATATTTGTCCTTGATACAACTAGTTATATAATATAATAAGTCAATCTATAGTTGGGCGGGGCCGCAGCTGGTCGTCCATTAATGCAATATTGACTATGACAGGAGTTTACTGCACTACAGTTCCCACTGAAGAGTAATAATGGTGAAAAGTTAAAACACAACCTGAAAAATTTAGATCCCTTTGGGGATCTCTTTTGTACCCAATTTTTTCACAATGAAAGAGTCAAATTTAACAATTTATAAATTATTATCTAATAATTATTTATAAAAAAAAATTAAAAAAAAATTAAAAAATAAAACGACAATCATTAAAATGTCAATTTTATCATTTTTTGTAATCTCCTTTCCGTCGGAATAGAAACATATACCAATCTCTCCTCTTTTTTTTTTTTTACATACAATATAAATCTACAGTAATATAATCTGAAATCTATTAGGGTACTGATTATAAATATGTTATATCACATCTAGATTTATTCCAACTCAATTACGAGAATAAATTTTACTCCCACAAATATGAAAAAATTATTTTAGACTCCATATCTAAATAGAGAGTCGAACTTATACTCTCTCATATGAAAATCACTCTCCCTCTTAAAGTGTCGTCGTTTTTCTTTCATCACATCCCCCCTCACTACACGCGTCACATGTCCCTTGATTTATTATTTAGACCCCGGCCATGCTCTATATCCATGTCAATTTCTATGTACGTTGTCTCTGATTTTTAAGGCATTTACTATATTGAACTATAATATATATATATATATATTATTCATTGTAACCATCAATCAATATAAGAAATTTGGACCCTATATGTTATTGTGTGGTTGTGCAAATAGAGCAGTCGTAGCTGCACAATTTGACGTTTTAAAGTTGGATTAATCTCATCTCTTTGTATTTAATTAGACCATCTTATCATGGGAAATAATTATGCAATACAACTGTAGCATTATTCAGAGCCAATTATAAGAGATAATCAGTTTAGATCAATGTTTTTAAAATCGGACCGGATCGATCGGTTGAAGGCAAAAAAATCAGTTAGACACAAAATTAGCCAAATCCGGTCAAAAACCGATCAAAATCGGTCAAAATCAGTTCAAATATTTTTTTTTTAATTAAATAAAATTATTTATTATGTAAGTCGTTTTTATCGTTATTTGGATACGATTTAATTGGTCGAATCAGTGACCCATTGAACCTTTTATATCACCAATTCGACTCCCGGTCCGGTTATGAAAATATTGGTTTAGATCATTTCTTAGAGCCCTCAATTTTTGACAAAAATTCAAGGCCTCGACTTAATCATTTAATTATTTTTCTTTATTACCGTTCTTTTGTTAAAAAAAATGAAGAACCCATCACAAATATTTAGATAATCTTTATTATTTGTCTTTTTAGGATACTCAAATCCTTTCAAATAGAAGAAATAATTTAGGACTCTAAAATTTTTATTAATTAATAATTTTAATCTAACTCATTTAAATCTCATAATCTCACTTATATAATAATTTAATAATATCTTATTACGGATACTGTCGGCTTAATTTTTGTCTCTACCATGGCTTTAATTTCAAAGAAAGAAGAGTGGATCGATTCAGGGGGCCTCCAATATGAAGCCACGTATGTAATTGTGTGGTTTGTTTGTTTGTTTTTTTTTTTTTTGGCTCCCTTTTTGAGCACCAATATTATTTCAATCATGAAAGCTATATGGGTAATGGACTATGGGCATATGATAATCTACATTATCCCAAGAAGAAAGAAAAATATCTTGGAAGCTAAAAAGATTGGCCTAGTGGTAGAAATTTTCTTCTCTTAGGACTCTCTTGTCGGTTAAAGTGATTCAAATATTCTTACTGTTTTTAAACTTCATTATTTTGAAAGTGGTTTTGATTGAAAGGAGAAACCTTTTTCATAGCATAATTGAACTTTCTTGCCTGTAAAGACCTTGGAGAATATATGTAAAGGTTCTTTGGATGGTGATGGTTAACTTTGAGTTAAACCCTCATGAATCATGAGTTAGGGTGACCCGACACGATTAGAAATGGTCGAATTTGGAAATTTTAAAATATTTTCAAGTTGAAAGATCCGAGTTTATGTTTTAGTAAAAATATAGATCATTATTAAGTTTTTTTTAGAATAATATTGTAGCACATATATATGTTTTATGTTTAGTATCAACCAGTCACTTTTTCGTTAACATCGTGAAAATCAGTTAAATAATATTTAGAAAAAAATTATTTTTCCCTTGATACTAATTAATATTGTAGTGGTTCCTTTATATAAAATACAAATGTTAGGTGGTGCGGTGACATTATCATAATTTCTTGGTGGTGCAGAGATAATTAACATAATTTATCATCAACTAGAGATGACAAAGTCGGCCTGGGATTTTACCAACCCTAACATCAATAAGGTAGTGAAACCATAGAGCATCAAATCTTCTAAAAATCTTCGCCAAGGAAACTAGTGATCTTTAAGAAAATATAAGTTCAAATTCATCTTCTAAATTTCTCCTTCAAGTCACTTGTTCCCATCTATAGAATTGGCAATTACGAACATTTCTATTTTCTCACGGGAGCATCCTTTAGTTTCCACTATAAACTAATAAGCAAATATGGATCCTAATGCATATATATGCTAGTTGCAATAGCCAATATACTTGAATTCTGAACTTAATAACATATCCAATGGACAGAGAACTTAATACAAATCCTATGATCTTCCAATGTGTTTTGTTTTTGTTGAACTCATGCATAATAAGACTAGTTACTGGACCAACTCTAATTGCGAAGGTGAACATGTAATTATAAGAAATAATAGGTGAGATAGACATTAATGAAGTTAACAAATATATTATAAATATAAATGATACGGATGCAACTAATCGATAATTTTTTAAAAGGGATAACAATTTATTATGTTTATAAACTTATATTTGGATTTTATATATGCATCACCAATGAATTATGACAATGTCACAACAACATCTAATATTTTTATTTTAAATCAAGAAGCCATTATAGCAGGTGATTTGACAAAAATATCCTTATGACGTCATCATACTCTTAAGACTTAATATCATTAACAAAAAATTGACTAGTTGATACTAAATAAAAAAAAATATATATATTGTTGTGTCATTGTCAGAAAACATTAATAGTGATTTATATTTTTACTGAAATATATGTGTCTCATGGATTATTTCCCTAGAATATTTATGAATTCATCATCGGCCATGCCCAACTTTTCATTGAGCTTTTGTGGTGAATTAATGTGTCTAAATATAAACACAGATGACACTGACCTTTTGGAAAATATAATATTCTGTTTTTCATTATATATATCCGAATACTAATCGATACTGTTTGGTATTGTTAGATATTATTTTGTATTGTCGTTTAGCGTATCCGAACGAAATTCGGATCGTAAAAACCGGACCAAAAAATGACCATATATATATATATATATGTGTATGTATGTTAGCAATTCAAGGCGTATTCGACCGTTAATAACAATTCCGATATTCATAGCACTCAAATCTCTATGATTATCTGTAACTACAAAGCATTATCTGCTATATATGCGGATAGGAGTGGCAATGGATCGGGTCGGGTCCGAGTTTTGATAAATCCGACTTGAGTCTAAGAATTATTATTCAAATCTGGGTCCGGGAAAAGTCCGGCCCGAGCTATTACCGAGTCGGCTCGGGCTCAGGCCGGGCATTATCTGGCCCGATTTTTTAATACAAAAAAATATATATAATTTATTATATATATATTATTTTTCTTAAGCTCGGGCCAGACCGGGCCCAGGCTATTTGAGTTGAGGGCCCGAACCGTGCCTCTAATTTTAAAGCCTGGACTGGGCCGGACCGGACTCGGATTTTTTTACCATGTATATACACGCAGGCATTATTCGGATTCGAAAATCCAATAGAGAATCCAACGGATCCAAATTTGAATCCAAATGAATATGAATTTTCAAATACCAAAATCTGGAATATTTAGCTTAATTTTATTAAAAAAAAAAGGGCAATAATACTTTATTTCTATATTATTGTAGTATATAATACTTACGATTTCTCGTCCAGATTGAAAAATCCAAATCTTGAACGATTTTTCATCTCAATTACATAATTAGGCCGAAATCGGATTTTTCTAAATTTTTGAATATCAAGTCCGAATATATCTACATTGGCGCAAAAAAAAAAAAAAAAAAAAAAAAAAAAAAATCGGCTCCTAAATCCTAATCGGGATGCCGCAAAATCCGTCAATCTCTAATAGTAATGGTTCCCGTTAAAAAATGCAAGGCCTTGTCCACAACTTCTCTCAATCTTCTTTATACTGACGTTCTTGTAATGAATGGGTTTCCAATTTTGTCCCCGATCTATTGCAATTTGCAAAGAGGAACAGACCAATAAAGCTAAAGCTAAAAACTAAATTGTCTCAACGTTTGTTTTGGATCTGGGCTAACAACGAATCACACACTGGGCTAAATCTAAAAGCCATATTGTCCGATTTCTGGATCTGGGCCTAATGGCAAAGCTTATAACGAATCACACACATTGGGCTAAAAGCAGGCCCAATAATAACTCCGGATCCGGGAAGAGGTAGTCTAAAATTTAAACCGACAAAAGTGGCTGGAGAAAAGTGCAATTAACAAATATTACGAGTACTTGAATGAAAATAAATTTTTTTATTACATCGGTTAAATATTTATTTTCTTTTCTTCCCGCAACGAGGGACGAAACGAAACATAGACGGAGACAGAGAAAAAGAAAAAGAAAACGTTAGAATATTCTTCGTCTCAAGGGGAAAAAAAATTAAAATAAAACAAATTCAAACAAAACGACAGCTGTTTTTATATTCGCCTTCACTCCATGCATTTTGCCTTAACAATTGTTCTTCACTGTAAGTTTTTTTTTTTTCTTTTTTTTTTGTGCCTCTCGAATTTACTTTTTGTTTTGACTGATTATTTTTATGCGGCTACGGGGAAAAAATATAAAAAAAAAAATTAATTGTGGCGGGAACCGATTTTTTGGTCGGTGGTTTTAATTTTGTGTGTTGAATGCTGTTAAAGGAATCGTCTGTGTGTTAATGCTCTCGTTTCTTTGTTGTATAGCATTTGCTGATGGAGTGACGTGTGTCATTGGTTGCTTGTTCTTGTAATGTAACGATTAATGGTTTCTGCCTTTCTGGGATTCGAAAGCTCAACATTTTAGGGTTTCTTTTCTTTTTTTGTTGTGTGTTCTGTTTGGTTAATGAGAAACTAAAAAAGTGAAGAGCTTTAGTTCTCTTCTTCTTGTTGTTTTTATTCTTATTTTTCGAAGAAGATGAAAAAGCAATGGTAAAGCAAAGGTTTTTGGTCAAAGGAAAGTGAAAGCAGTCAGTGCTAGGGTTTCTATTTTGTGGTATTTTTTAAACCTTAAACTGCTGAAATTGTGCTTTATTATTATGGCATAAGTTCTTAGTAATATCTTAATTTAGTAGCATTATGTTGAAACAAATTGATTAAATTGTTCATTCTTGTTTTAGGGATTTTGCATTGACATATGCATTTCTTGTAAGTTCTGAAGTTGATATGCATTTGTTGTAATTGCTGAATTACACATATGCATTACTTGAACATGTTGTTGTATTTGTCACAGGAAAGGAACTCTTGGTATTGGGTTTGCATCAAATTGGGGGAATTTTTTACCGGCGATTTTTTGAGCGGGTATCTGGAATGCCTTTGTTGAAAAGGAAGCCTTTTACTTTGGCGGAACCCCCTCAACATTTGGAGCCGAATGAGCTTGTATACCAAGTTCTTTTCACAAAAGAGATTTTTAGGAACTATGAGTATCCTTCTTTTGATAATCTTGACAGTTATTTGTTGGTTTGATGTTTGTTGGTCTGTAAGATGTTCTATGTTATATAAAACCAATAAATTGCTGCAGACTATGTTGGGGTGGATCATTTTGTGCTATAAATGATGAAAGTTCAGTTTCTTTCATGTTTATACAGCTTCACAGAATGGTGCATTATCATTTGTTTGTTGTTCTTCTTGACATGGAACAGAGAGTATTTGAACAGGATAAATTTATATCGCAACAGGATCTGGGTGTGTAAATCTACCGGAAAATCTAATTTGACCTATGAAGAGGCCTTGGTGTCAGAAAAACGTGCAGCGGAGAGGCTTCAAGAGCTTCCCAAAGAGCTGGTTGCCCCCGCTCTGCATATCATCCAATTTAGTAAGAATTTTCTTCCTGTGGTTATTGGCGAATATATTGGTTTTGTATATAACCTGATATATATTGAAGTTTAGTTACAGTTTTTATGGCCTCATTGAAAAACATTAGTCTGGGAATAAAATACTGAGGTGGTATTCTGTTATGATTGTTCATTAAACTTTGGGATTGAAAAGTCTTTATACTCATTCTTCAGTAATTTACGTAGTAGTTCAATAACCCTTGGTTATAGGGGATTATTTCATATAATGTTGGACTTGGTTATATGTTATGTTTTAAGGCATATTCACTGTTATGCCTATTCTTCAGTCTTTGTGAAATTTCATCCAAGTTATGGTTTGTATCTGTGAATATTGGTTGGTATGAACTGTTATCAAAATAGTATGAATGACCTATAAGCAAGATTTTAGTTAGATTCACCATAAATATTTTGTTTCCCCAAAAAAATTGATCCTTCTTGTTTATATACTGTTATGAGTGGATCTTCAACTACTTTTTGATCCAAATTGAAAATTCTTCACTGTTAACATGGAAGTATATTACATTAGTAGTGTGGAAGGTTTCAGGGATGGAATAGGGTTAGCCCTTGTTTTGTAGGCCATAGGTCCTATGGGGCATCAATGAACCCAATAAAAAAACACACACAAAATAGACGTACTTATTAAAATTGTTTGGTGTTTAACATAAGTGATGTTTTTTCTTTACCTATCACAATAAAAAGGTGGGTCAGTACAAAGCAATGCCGTAGAAGAAAGGAGCTGCAGACATGATTTTTACAAATCTTTCACCTTGTTGTGGATTTTTGGACTTGTCGCTCAATGTTTGGCTATTGCAATGTTTGTTGATTTTATGTATCATATCCTTAATTACTTTCAGGTTTGTAGTTCACTTTTAATTGCAATATGCATCATTTTCTGTATAATTTATCAAATAGCTATTTGGCAGGCATGCTTTCCTTGAAAGATCTTGCAGATATAGTTGCTAGAAATTTAGAGGAACGCTTTTATGTGGGTGCTGAATTTTACGGAAGGAAGGATAATGGTGTGCATCTATGCAAAATATTGAAAGTTGTGCAGACAGGTAACAAAAGAACCCAATACGAGGTAGCTTGGCTTGATAAAAACAAGAAAGTAATGGAAAATGACTTGTTAAGTGGAGAAAATCTTGTAAAAAGGAAGCTTCCTTTTAGTAGACATATTTTGAAGTCTTTTATTCGGGAGTCCACATATCGAAGTCTCCCTTGGGTGCTTCATGAGAAATTGGCACGAAAACATGGTATCTCAATTGATCCCCCAAAGCAGTTAGGGAGCGTATTTTTCATCCAAAATGGGCTTGTAGTCTGCAAGAAGCGAAAGAGAAATGAGAAAGTAAGAAATAATACCAGTGTAATTATACAGTTTCAATTTTCTTTGCTAATGGATTAACATTATAAAATAATGTATTTCTTATGATTTTCACTTTTAGGAAAGGAAAGAAGAATCTAGGAAATGTGAACGGAACAATGTAGGAAGTGATAAATTGGAAGGTAAAACGATGGAAAAGAGTACTTGGTTTTTTTTTTTTTTTTTTGGTTTAGCGTACATATTCTTCATGTTTATACTGCCATTTTCTTTCTGACTAGAATACCTGGCTTTATGAGGTTTAGGAGATTTTGAGTCTAAAAATTTCCAATTGAACATTAACTCTTATTTCTTGATTCATGGAAGATGATCAGCTGAAGGAAGAACCTATCAAGTATCCAATTGATGACCTCATGGTGCAGCCAGGTGCAGATGATCCGGTTTTCACTGTTCGTCCATTGCCATCAAGGGACTTCAGTGTCCCGATGAATTGTGTTGGGGATCTTTTGATGGTTTGGGATTTTTGTTCTTCTTTTAGTAGGCTGCTGCACTTGTGGCCATTTTCTCTTGAAGACTTTGAAAATGCTATTTGCCATAAAAAAAGTAATCTGGCTCTCATTGTGGAAACACATTCATCCCTTCTTCAATTGCTCATAAAAGGCAATGGTGAAAACTTCTTGCCTATGAAGAACAAAAGGCAAAAGGTAGACCGAACATTTCACTTTGCTTGAAATTTTATTTTCTTTAAGTTTTGCTTTCATAGGTTCGTTTTCATTCTCATAAATTCATAATAACTATTGTTTTTTCTGATCCATCATGGAACGGCTCATGTGTCCATGGACTTGCTTAAGTGTATCTTGATGATCTCTTTCTCTCCCTTTTATTCCTTTTTTTTCCCTTCAGATTACACAAGTCAATTGGACGGAGCATCTGTGTGATTTCCTGGAAAATATCAAGATTCCTGAAATAAGCTTTAATATGACAACTATTAAGCAGGGTCATTATGGTCTTTTAGATGCTAATACTAAGTTGGGAATCTTAAAGGAGTTGGTTAATCAAGCCTTTGAAACAAAGGTTATGAAGGAGAAGTTGGATGAGCATATTGAACAGAGACGGGCGCTTGGAGCCTCCAGAAGAGGAGAAGCGTTAGAAGCAGCTAGAAAGGAAAGAGAAGTGAAGGAAAAGTTGAAAGTTCAGAACGGGCATTCCTCGAGTAGCACGAGAAGCAACACGCATTTATTGTCAAAGGATAATTACGCTAGAGAAAATGGAGAAGCAGCGGAAGAGAGTATTGGGGAGATCATCTCATCTCATCTGAAGAATCAACTGTAAGCAATATAGTGAAATGGAACCAAACATTTCTTTTCCTTTATAGACTAGTTCTTTAAGCACCCTTTTGTTCTAGTGTATGTTTATCTAAGTTAATCATTGATTTGAAGCAACTAAAGTGAGAAATATAGTTCTAAGTACTCCAACACATATTCTTTTTGAATGTCTAACCACTTAAACCCTCTCTTTTCTTCTAAAACTTGATATACTTCAAAGTTTATTTGACAAAAACAGTCCTCCTGATTTTTGAAGTAATCAAAGATATTTGGTTACATCCAATATAACAAGATTATGTTGAGAAGAGTGAGCACCAACAAAGCTGTTCCACTCAAAGCAACCTTTTGTTTTAGGCCAGTGGTAACATAATTCCCTTCTCGCTCATGTGAGTGGGGTTCAAACCAGACTCTTGTACCACCTCAAGGGGTTTTATCAGTTGAACTAACTGCCACCCACCCACAAGCAACCAAATATTGTGAACATGTTTAGTTTTGACTTGGTGAATGGAGTTGTTTGAGTTGAAGACCATTGAAAAGGAAAAACCAAGCAAAAAATAATTTTGTAGTTGGTGCCAGACTGCCAGTGTACTTAAGAATCATTAAACAGAGAAATGGGGGATGTTGTTTATAAAGCTAATGGAGAACATGTTGTGCTACTCTTTTATATATTAGAATAACAACTTTATGAGGACGTGCTTGACTTGTAATTTTACGACAGTGAGAGTAAGCATTTGAATGTGGAATCAAAGAAAATGGCCAAAAGGCAGAATGTGGATATGGAGGTACAACTAGCAAATGGAAAACAATTATCTTTGAAGGAAGTATTGAAGCGGCTGAGGGATAACATAAAGGAAGCAACAGAACCGAGGAGTAAAGATCAGAGGGTTCAATTGTCTTTCTCTCTCCCATATGTGAAGTTTGTTAGTTTCTGCGAGTGTCTTTATATTTTGCTTCATCATTCTTTTGTTGATGTTGATTCCACAGAGGGAATATTTTGAAAGGGAGATGGAGAAATGGGTCATACGCACCAACCTGTTGGGTAAAGACAGGAATCATAACAGATACTGGTGGTTTAGACGTGATGGGAGGATATTTGTTGAGAGCTCTGATTCCAAGCAGTGGGGTTACTATAGTTCCAAGGAAGAGGTAATAATTGCCAAATACCTACTATGTTTGTTATCCTGAAATTTACTAACTAGTAACTCCCCATTGACCTCTGATAACAGCTTGACGCATTGATGGGTTCTCTGAATTGCAAGGGTGAGAGAGAAAAGACCCTTCATAAACAACTAAAAAATTTGTATGTCAAAATAAGGTTTGTTGCTTTTATCTTTCCAGCTCTATTTTCTTTTAGTTGATTATATAGCTGATTCATATATGAAGATTGCTGAACTTTTTGTTGATGAGTCAACTATGTGATGGATAAATGGTTTTAGCAGACCACAAATTTTATACTGTTCTAGTACTAGGACGAAAATGTTAGAAAACAGATATTCTCTATTGCTGTTTGTGTAGTGGGTTTAATTAATGAACAGCTGGCCAATCAATTACATTATTGAAAATCATTTGTGGCTGGTTGGTACATTTTGAAAGTTGCTGGTATAGTTCATTGTTGTTATTTGATTTGGCCGAACCCTTTTTCAGTGAGTCAGAACCTCTTATTTTTTGAGTTGGTTTCCAAGAATTGCTGAAAATCATTTTGTGACTGATTATACAACTAGAAATAGGATGACATTTTCTTTCTATAACATACGTTGATATCATCTGAGAAAATACTTGCATCTAATACTAATATTGACTAACCCCTTGTACCATAATTGATCCTTGCAATGATATTGTTATTAATCGTTCATCTGTCAGCGTCTATGTATTTACAGCTTTAATATTTGGGCCTGGTTGATAAATATTCTCCTAAATACATTTTTACAGCTCAAGATTTGAGAAAAGATCAAAGAACTTGGTTGAAAAGATTGCAGCGGAGGAGGCTGTTAGAGTCCATATTTCAGAGACTGATAAAGCCCAGATTCCGGAGAATGAGGCCGGTGACAGAATGACATTTTCTGGGGCAAATGACAGGAGCACACCTGGGGTGACAGTTGCTGGTACCAGCGTATACAGGCCACCTGTATACAAGGTTTATGTGAGGAAGGGAAATGTGAGGAATGAGGATGTGGTCTCTAGGCCACACGCGGCAAATAATCATAATCTAACGATAAGAGAATAAATGTGTGACGGTTGCTGGAAATGGGGGCATCTGAGGGTAAAAACTTGTAAGCCATTGAGGGTTAGTCCTGATCTGAAAGGAGCAGTTTGTTTTGGGGTTCATTCTCCCACTTTCCTGAATTTATTTGTGTTCTTTTATTTATATTAGGTACGAAGTACAGAACAAAGTACCAAGTTTTGTTTGGTTGAAAATCCGGAGTAGAGAAAGAGGTGCCAGCATGGACCAGTTTGTTAATCATGTCTGATATTTTGCAAGCTAATGCTTGATCCTCAGCTTTTTGTAAACAAACTTATTTAACATTCTTTAATTGTATTCGCCATCGGCAACAAATCAAATATCTAATTTTTCATTTATTTTTGCTTTGAGAAGATATATTTTTGCCAATCAAATAAATATTTGTCATCTTTGGGAAATTTACCAAAGGCAATGCCACTTCAAATCAAAATCAAACTGTCATTATTATCAGTTGTTTACAATCTCCAGATTATAATCAAACAGAGATCATGGCATGAAAAACCACATAAGAACTTCATTATCTCAATTCAAACAGCAGCATGACCTACATTATCTCAACAACAGCACGACTGACAATACTTCCCTTATTGAGATCTTCATAAGCTTTGCTGACGTCCTCAAATTTATATTTTCTTGAAACGGCATTCGAGAGATTGAATATACCTGATTCCGCCAGTTTGACCAACTTGGGAAGATCTTGTCTTGCTCTTCCTCCATAGGAGCCAATGACTTTTATCTGCCCAAAGGAATGTTGCTAGAAAGGTCAGAGCGTTTCTAACACGGAACATACTGCCAGTAATCCAAAAAAATTATCCTCAAGAACTGTAAAACATTTAATACATACCTTTCTTCGAACAAGACGATTTATATCTACCTCCCCGACCGCTCCAGATTGTGCAAGTCCAATCATGACAGCTTTTCCTCCATCCTTTACACTTTGTACGCACTGCAAAAATGTCTGCGGTTTTCCCAAGGCTTCCACAGCTATGTCTACGCCCATTCCTCCAGTTATTTCCTACCAAAAACATGTATAACTTACTTTCAATTGTTATCGATCATTACACAAGAAGCTTATCAATATTAGAGCACCAGGTTTCTCTATAAATGAGTTTTAATATTTTGGTGAACCACCATTAATTACAAAAGTATATTTTATAGGTAGGAATGTGCCAACAATAGTATTAAGCACGTACTCTAATCTTTTCAATAGCATCTTCTTGAATAGCATTAATGGTGTGCGTGGCACCAAATGTCTTGGCCTTCTGCAGTTTTTCATCATGAACATCCACAGCAATAATATCAGATGCACCAAATGCTCTTGCTATCTGCAAACAACTGGAGCATATGATATAAGTCATAATTATGTTGGAGGTGACCCAATTAAAATCAAGCAGAAAATGACCAGAAGGAACTATCTGTTCAATTTTGATAACTTACCCACTCCCACATGTAAAATACATGATAGTATCAGCTGTCTAAGAATTAACATAATCTTGATGTTTCCTGAGTTTTCCGTACACAGCTTGCGCTAGTTGTCTAGGTCTATGTTAATTTAAATTTTGCATGTATCCACTAACATACATCAACCTGAAATTTTAATCAGAAATTTATCTGATCCTACAAATTTTCCTACATCAGTTAAACTGAGCAGTTCCAAATGCATAGAGTTCCCAAAAAGTTGAAGTCCTCTTTAAAATTCTCCAAGGAAGCAAAATGATATTGTTTCAGCCATATAACAGGTTGGAGGCCATGTGAAAAAAATGGATTCCACGATTCCATCAAGGCCTCAAATGAACTTTTTATGCCTATTATTTTAGAAAAGAAACTTCACAATCATTCAGTGCCATTTTGTTGCAAATAAACTTGGAGTAAACAATCAAATGGATCATAAGGGGCGTCTAAGTTTATCAAGTCCGTCCAAAATTTTCTTGTTTACCTTGAGCCAACACCGCCAATTCCAATCACAGCTACAGAATCACCTGGACGCACCTCAGCTGCATGGGCCATAGCACCATAAGCAGTAAAAACAGCACATCCTAAAATTGAAGACTCTGAGTACGGTAATGAGTTGGGTAAAATACACAACCCATGTGCTGGCACGACACAGTATTCAGCAATGCCTCCCATACTATACATGAAGACTGGTTTTCCTACATTATGAGAATGTGACATAACATTAGAAATTCAACCACGATGCATATATTCCAAACAAAATAGGTATACACATTTACCTAAAGAGCAGAAGGGACAAATTATCAGTGCAAACAAGGTACTGGAATCACACACACGCGCGCTCAGGCAGATTTCAAGAAAGTGAGTAGCAAATTGTGAGATGTTAGACAAGTTTGGTTTGATTTGATGATAATAAAGTGTTGGTTTTGAGTTCCACGCGTCAAATTACCATTGAAAATTCAGGCAATCAGGAGTTCAACAATTTAAAAGAAAGTGTTATCACAACTTACAACCATTAAAAGGAAAACCATAATTTATTAGAAAAGAAAAAAATACCACTATTGCGGAGGAACAGCCGAGTTTCACCATCATAAAGAGTTCCTTTTGCCCGATTATAAGCAAAGAAATCTTCACATAAATCATCATGACCCTGTTGTTTGACCAAGACACTAAAAGCATAAGCCCTATGGATTTGAAAGATATCGAAAATTAAAGCATTCGAATGTAATCATTATCATGATAACATGAAAAAGATTACAACACATCACCTTAGAACAGAAGGAACAGTTGCCGCAAGGCATGATGAAAGCTCCAACAACACGAGATCCGACTGGAAACCTGAAACACAACTAAAAATTAACAATCAAATAACATTATCCCTCTAATTACTACAAGAAAATAATAAAGCTAAGAATTTGAAAACCTTCGAATGATTTTATTGTCAGTAAGGGGACCGTGTTCAACAACTTCCCCAGTAATCTCATGCCCAACAACACATGGACTTGAAAACGGAATTTCACCTTTAATTACATGAAGATCAGAGTGGCAAACCCCACAAGCTGCAGCAAACCCATTTACAAGATTAGCTCAAATCAACTGATGATGCAAAGCAAATGGGCATTTAGGGGGAAAAAAGAAGAAGAAAGATTTGACCTTTGGTTTTGATGAGAATTTCTCCAGCTTTTGGTCGAGGCATGTGAAATTCTTCAATGGTGAGCGGTTTATTAGCTTCCCAAAACACGGCTCCACGCATAAACCCACCTGAGCTGACATTATATGCAGCTGATGAAGATGATGATGATAATGGTCTCTTAATAACACTATTGCTGCCATTGTTGATTCTGTTTAACAACCAAGAAGATGATAACAAGGGGGAACTGGGCTTTGAATAAAGTAGCCTCTTGCTGTTGCTGATGATGGCACTGCGAATCATATTTGTATTTTGGGACCGGAAAATGACGATCAAATGAAGTGTGATTTAACTTTTTTTTGGGAAAATTCTATTGAAATGCGATCGCTTGTTTAGTTGTTTATCAACTGCTGACGTCCGAATCTCTTCTTGGATTCCACGGCATCGTCCTTATCTGTTACAATTTAAAATACCACCTAATGAATTATTGCAATAACACTATAGTATCTCCTCTTTCAGTTCAGTCTGTTAACGATATTATTTTTATTATTTTTCTTTTTCTTTTGTAACCGAGATGTCCGCGTCAACTTACACGCACTTCAATTAATTTCTAGGATTTGTGTCCCGTATTCTTAGAAATTTGGCAGCACAGATCAATGGTGGGATTCGAAACATAAGCAAACCACTTAAACCAAATACCTTTACCGCTAAGACAACCCCTTAGAATCAACGGTATTAAAATTTGTTAAACAATATTCGAGAAAAGATTACTTTGTCCCTGATCCTACTTAATATTAGAATAACTCCAAAAAATTCTTCTCATTTAACTATTCAAATGCTTATTTGATTATCTTTTTGATAAATTGAAGAATGAAAAAAATATGATATTTTCCAAAAGACTTCAAATAAAAATAAATTTTTTTTATTTTAATCAAATTAAGGGATCCACTTTTGTTATAAGATTTTAATATAAAAAATAATGATGATGATGTGATATAAAAATTATATAATATTAGTAAAAGGAGATAATATAAATAGATTTATATTATTTTAATTAAATTGAATGATACTTACTTTAATTATGTTATTTTAATATATAAATAGTTATTTGTAAGTGCAACTACTACAACTACAATAAAGTGAAGCAAGATAAAATATTATATAATAATATTTGAAGAGAGAGAAGTCACTCTTCAATAAAAATCTATTTATCAACTAAATAATATTTAAAGATTATTTTAGAGTTGCTCTTATAATGACTCCTTGATAAAATAAAAAGGTTAAAAGGTGTAGTTAAATTATCATAATTCATTGGCGGTGTAGAGATTAGGGATGTCAAAAATTCCGCAAGGATGGGGCCCGAGATGTTAGGGGCGGGTATTTAGCGATTGTTTTTAAAAACGGAACGGGTGCGGGTATAATTTTTAATACCTGTTAGGTATACTGGCCGGGTATGAGTATAAGACTCTCTAACTCGTACCCGCTCAATAAACCCGTTTGACTTTGGTTCTTTCATTATTAATTTTTTTAATAAAAAATTAATTACTTATTAAATAAAAAATAGGAAAATCATAATTTATTTGTTCAATTTAATATAATATTTTTCTCTTTGTTTTGAAGATGAAATTTCTATCAATATTAATCAATTCATTTCATTTTGTTTTAAAGATGAAATTTCTAGAACAATAATATTTATTTGGTAACTTATGTATTTTTATTTTTTATTTAAGTACTAAAGTAAATTTAAAATAAAGTTTTTAATTTTCATATCTATTTGTTCCAACAATTTTTTTTAATTGATTTTTTTTTTTTTTTTTGTAAAAAAAGCATAAAGATAAAAAAAAATGATTGGTTAATAAAAGTGGATAGGAGATGGGGACGTGTATATCTTTTTCTATACGGGGAATCCCCGACCCGTACCCGCACGAGTGACGGGCCGGGATCGGGGATATTATATATCACACGGGTATGGGTACATGTATTGACATCCTCGTCTTATACCCGGTCCGTTGCCATCCCTATTAGAGATGATATCTAATTATTATAATAACAATAACAATAACAACCACAATAATAATCTCCTACAATAAGACGGTTTTTTCATAATATCAAAAAATATATGTAACATGATTTAGTATTAATAAGATAACAAAATCATAAAGCATACTTGAATTTTAGAGAGAAATTAAATCTCATGATCTCCAATGTGTTTTGTGGCTTCTACCTATTGAGCAAAGGTATAATATACAAGACCAGTTATTGAGTGAGATATACATTCATGAAGTTAATAGAATATGTTATAAGTAAAAATGATATGGATTACATTGATTAATGATATTTTAAAATGAGATTATTATAATTTATTAACTTCATGGATATTCATCTCATCCAATAACTGATCTTATACTTTAGCTCAGCAATAACTGAACACATATAAAGATCATGAGATCTAATTTATTTCATTTATTAGGTACGTTATTAAATTTAGAATTCAAGTATGATTTTTATGATTTTGCTATCTTGTTGATACTAAATTTTGTTTGCATATATTTTTTGACATTATGAATTATCATTCACATTATCTTTGCACCACTCAAGAATTATGACAATATCACTACGCCACCGAAATTTTATATTTTATATCAAAAAGCCACTCAACTAGGCGATTTGACAAAATTGCCCTTGTGAAGTCGCCATTAACAGAAAAATGTTGGTTGATACTAAATCGAAATCGGAAATGTTGTACTGTAATTGTCAGAACTCCTTAGAGGTAATATGTGTAGGAATAATTTTCCTAGCGCAGCGAAAACACGTTAAGCACCCGAGATCGGACTAGAAATTTTTTCTGCCTTTCTCTCCTTAAGGCCAAATGTTACCAACTCCACCACTGAAATTTTGCTTATGTTTTTAATAAAATTTCAGCCTCGGAACAGCCCTCGAACAGCCATGGAATGACAGATCAGATCTGGACTATTTTGGACCCGAAAATGCGCCCAACTCACTGCCCAATTCAACCCCTATTTGCTTGAACAGTCCCTGTGTTTCAGATATGAATTTTCAATTTAAAACAGCCCCGACACAGTCCTAAAACACCCCTAATTGTTCCCCAAAAATTCTGGATCAAAAGGAGTTTGAACCGAGCCCCGTAACACTTTTTGGGCGTGCGGCAGTGAGCAGAAAATTGCTCACTGTCGTGTGGTGTGTTTGGAAGATGAAGATGAACAATTTGGTTCAACACCAAATAGCCTTCCGTGTTATATCTCGTCACCAACAGAAAGTATGGGGGGCTACACTCACAATCTTATCTCCAAATTCTTTAGAGATCAAACGTCACACTAGATATTGTTTTTGGTTTTTCTTTCTTTTGTTCCTTTTTGTTTTCTCAACCCTTGAGAGAATTCTTAGAACAATGGAAAAATGGCTAGGGTTTGAATTAAAGAGATTAGACAAAACGAAAATCACATTTTCTTTTTATACATAGGGTTATTAATTTCCAAAATTAACAAAACTCGTTCTCTCGCCAACATGTAAGTTTCAGCCACCCTAGGTTTTTTTCTCAAAATTTTGTAACACCAAATCTTGTATTCAATGTCACAATTATTATAAGGAATGTTATAAAATAAATTGATTTAATTCCTTTTTGAAAAATGTGTAACTTCCATTCCAAACCAAAAGCTTCCAAAAACTATTTTTGGAAATACAAATAATATCTTTATTAAATTATATAATATAACTTAATAATTTATAATAAATAATTATCATATAATCATTTATTATAAAAACCATATATTAAACTTTAATATATAGTTTCAAGTGTGATAAAATAATATTATTAATCATATTAATAATATTTACATATGTGATTATATAATTGGATTATCCAATTATATTTAATCTGCTACAGTATATCGAGCTAGCATGGGGACCAAATAGACATACGGTTCCGAGCTCCAATAATCCCGAAACATTAATTAACCTCTCAATTAAATATTCTGAATTATTAACTCCGGATTATTCCACTAAAAATCCGAAGCTGCACTCTCGTTATCGCAAATAGATAAATTAAGCCGAACCACGTCGGTGTCTATCAATATAGTCATTACATATAGATTGGCCCTTCACGAGTATCTCATAATTAGAGCCAGATCATAATATCTGTTATACCCCTCTAATTATTTTTACCTTAAGTACCATTGATTCTCTAATGAACGATTTCTTCATAACCATTATGAATATTAATCTTTCTATTCGGAAAGACTCGAGCTCTCTAACCGTTCAAGTGTCGAATGAACCCTTAAGGAATATACTCATCTACTTCTCGCAAGAATGAGTGAACTCCTTATCTATGTAAAATGTTCATAGCTACACACCAAACCATGTCCCCAAAATAAGTAGCTATTGGTTGGGATTGCTACACCAAAATCACCTTTGTAAATCAAATGACATAATCTGTCATGCATGAGTTCGTAGTACACTCAAGATTAAGATCAATCCATATATGACCATCTAGTAGATCGAAATAATTTAACGGATATTATAAGAAACTCATTTCTATCTGGGTCCAGTCCTATATGATCACATCATATAAAATTCCTTCATTCGCATGTCTCCACATGAACGATACTGAATCACGGTCGCCATACAAATATAGAATAGACCGCAACTATAGATAAACCAAAAATAAAGTACCCTCTTTGTTTGCTCTCTATGAACTATTTTAGATTACTAATTTCAGACTTAAATCCTCTTGTGTACGACACTCATACACTAAGTCTGGAGGTACATGAGTAATATAAGGTAAACAAGATAATTTACAATATGCGATATTAAACAAACACTTTGATAAATGAATAATGTATCATTTTATTTCATAAAATATAATTCTGTTTACAATACATGAAGCTGTAGGGCATATATCCCAACAATATGTACTTTCACCAAAGTAGATGTGGTGTAGTGATAATTTCCCTTAAAAATACATAAACATAAGGGAAATTTATAGAAATGGCCATATACATTTTCAAATCATAAAATAATTGTACCATAAATATTTTATTTTAAACACCAAATATATGAGTTTTGGACCAAATTAACTTTGGCCAATAAAAATTCTAAACTTACACACGTCTAAAATATAAGGTTTTGGTGTTAGCGCAGAGGTATCCATTTGATTGGAATTTAAAATTTTCTTCCAAAACCACTCTAAGGATCATGGTTATGTCTTCTTGATGTTGCTAATAATATAAATAAATTCAATAATGATAAAACATACTTGAATATGTTTTTCTTTTCTTGAATCTTCTTTGAAAATTTTCATTCTTTGATTTTCCCTCGTAATAATGCACCAAGTGTTACACCACTAGTTGGCACAGTAGATCCCTTCTATAAACAAATTGCTCTCTCATTTAGAACAAAAAAAAACTATTTTGGAGTACATAGTCTCTATCTCGAGGTTCATAGGCTTGAGCCATTCATTTTTATCAATATCATCTATTGCACTATGATAGGTCAATGGATCATCTACCCATCACTGGAAGTGACAACTTGTGCCTCTCCAACTCCTAGATAACGATCAAGTTGTCGCTTAACCCTCGCACTACGTCTATGTGGTAGATCATTTTGACAAACTTGCATCTGACACTCAGATGTCGAAGGTATTATATGTTTATCAACTGTTGTTAACGATGACGTGCTAGTCAAACCAGAAAGTAATTCCTAGAGTAACACCTTACTATGAGGTTTGAACTCTTTCATATAGTCCTCTTTTAGAAATGTAATGTTTATCGATACAAACACTTTGTTAGCTTCAGAGCTATTAAAGAATTCACCTCTAGTTTCCTTATGATAGCCTACAAATAGGCACACCTGTGAACGTGGCCCCAACTTAGTAGTTTTATTCTTCAGCACATGTGTTGGACACCCTCATATGCGAAAATATCGTAAACTAGCTTTACCATCGTTCCACAACTTTAAGGGAGTCTTAGGAGTAGACTTAGATTGGAACTACATTGAGAATATACATTGTTGTTTACAATGCATACCCCAAAAATGAACTAGGTAGTGAGCTATAATTAAACATAAATCTTATCATATCTAGTAGGGTTCGATTTCTCATTTCTACAACACCATTTTGTTGTGGTGTTCCAGATGTTGTGAGCTGGGAGACTATCATATGCTCAATTAAGAATTCCTCGAAATCTCTATCAATGTATTCTCTTCCACGATCTGATCAGAGAGTTTTGATTGTCTTACCAAATTGGTTCTCTACCTCAACACGATACTCTTTGAACTTTTCAAAAGTATATGACTTGTGCTGTATTAGTTAAATGTACCCATATCTTGAATAATCGTCAATAAAAGTGACTAAGTATTCATAACCACCTCGGGCTCTTACATTCATCGGTCCGCAAACATCCGAACGTATTAGCTCAAGTGGTTGATTGGCTATTATACCTTTTCCGGTAAAAGGTATTGTTGGGGTTTTATCAGGGTGGCGCAGCGGAAGAAGCGCGGTTCGAGCGAAATCATAGTTTAAAAATTTTAAACTTACGAATAAATTATTCAATATCAAATTTTAATAATTCATTCGTATTTCATCTAAACATATTTATTCGATATCAAATAATGACATAAATAATATAGAAACACTGCGAAACTTTTGCGAAAATATTTTTCCGCAAAATAGCATAAAACGTGTTTCCGGCCGAACCGACTGACCAATGCACATGGGGACTACCCAGGTCAGCCCTAAAAATATTTGGTCAGTTCGTGGGCTGCCCAAACAGTGACCAGTTCACTGTTTGGGCAGCCGTTACCCGGCAATGCCGTTTTTCACCGTTTTTCGTGTATTTTCACTCCGAAACAATTTCCGTTAATTATTTTTCTTGGGCAAATAAAATAAAATTATTTATTTTAATTACTCAATACATAAAATCTGAAATTTTAAACCAAGAAATCAAATTTCTTATAATTACCGAATTAACCTCATAACTTTACATTTTGATCATTTTAGTCCTCAAATTGTCAAATACATATTTAAGTGATTCCAAATCAATCCCAAAATGATTTATACATGTCTAATACATGAAAATACAAATTGCAACACAAAATCCAAATTTTTATCAAATTGCCGAGAAGCCCCAGAATTTTTCAGGTTTTGCATTTTAGTCATTTCTTGTTCAAAACAAGTCAAGATCAAATCCAATCAATCTAAAATTTAATATACATCATATATACATCATAATACACCACATATATGAAAAGCCTCAAATTTGGAAAAGGTTATGAACCCTAATTTTACAATTTCTTCAAATTGACAAAATACACCAAATTAAACAAATTCAATACTTTAATCAATTCTTTAACACACCAAACAAGTCTCACCACTTGAAATAACTCAAGAACAATTCTAGGTCATAAATGAGTGGCCTTAAAACTCTATAATGACAACTTGATTACTAATTAATCAAAAGAATGCTTAATAACCAATTATAAGCATACTTTGTCCATACACACATGCAACATCTTTCCAACAAGTCTCAAACCAATTTAATTACATACTTAAAGAGTAGAAAAAATTCTAAGCAACACATGTTGAAGTTTAGAACATGGAAATATTTTTCTAGTTGAAGAAAGTTGGAAAATACTTACAAAATCAAATTTTCCATAAGCCTTTTCCTTTGTTTTTCAAGCTTTTTCTCTCAAAATTTACTTGTGATTTTATTTGGTAACTTGTGTTAATTAAAGAAAATGAAAAAAAAAATCCTTATATATTTTTCTCAAATGGGCGTGAATGTGAGAAAAAACAAATACAAGATTTTTTTAATTTCATTTGAATTTCATTTCATAAGTTACTTGTTTGATTTGGTAACCAGTGCCTTAAAGTAAATCAACAAGTGTTACCAATCAAATGGTGCTATTTTCTAACCATTAATCATGTAAAAGATATTTATAAAATAATTACTTTAATAATTTAACATTTAAATAATTAAATAATTAATTACAAATATCTTAAATATATATATTATATTTACATTAAACATCTCAAATACATATATTAATGATATATGTCAAATATCATAATTTGATAATCAATTAATGTATATTTAATAAAATCAAATATCAAATATTAAATACAAATACACATTAATTAGGAAATGACCATTAGGCCCATTTGCATGTATTTTTCGTTTAACGGTTAAACGATTTATAAATAATTTCTATTATTCATAAAAGTTTCCCTAGTGCTCTATGAGTATATTTCATTAGTGAGACTCTCTAGATTCAACCATATCCATCACGAAATCTAATTTTGTGTCCATAATTCACCCACCCGTAAATTATGACGACCATAGATAAACTCGATGAATCATACAGGTCGAGGTAATTGCATACGTCTAATCCCTCCGTCACAGGTATCCAGATTATCCCAAAGATATAGAAATAAACGTCAAATCTCTATAGGTATAATCGTGTCAACGTATCTATTAGCAATCTTCTAAATAAAACTCGGAACTTACTTCCGAAGTATACCACGACCATGGATTTAACATATTGCTAATCATATAATGAATACATATGCCCTGTACACAGGACTGATGGATCTTATCTTGATACACACAGGATATCATGAGCATGAGTCCACACCCAATGAACAAGCAGAGGTCTGATCTAAATAGATCGGTGATTTGACTGTCATCTAAGTGTGGATGATAACTCATATATCTACAGTGGTATCTCAAGTCAAAGAATCACTATGCTACTCAACCCAAGAAGATTCTTATTAACGTTGGTGTACCATCTATTAGGTAATCTTCAGTGAGTCGTTCATTGTTTATCAAACAAACACGAACACATCTATACGAGTCTCCCGAGACTCATGGTTCATTGGGATAAACCATCGGACCAAGTCCGATATACGACATGTACTAGTCTCAGCGGATTTTACTAACTGACCTGTGTCAGCAAATCTTGACCAGGAACTTAATTTGATAATATATTTCTAGTAGTGACACTTCCCAATGTCAATTACAAGCTACGTTGTAATTGTGCACTAAATATTTATTATCGGGTCTTTATCTAATATATATATATAATAACCATACTAGACAGGATCTCAAATTATATAATTGTTTCAGATGAACAATTAAATTAAAAGATTGTGATAATATTGGCTCGGGTTTTGCAAACACAGTACCAGATCTGGATCCCAGAAATGGTGCTCTGAAGGAGGAGGGAGAAAAGAAATACAACTGAGGGGAGAGATCCGGTCTCTATGCCTCAGAGGATCAGTAACAGTTTTAATGGCAGAATTGATATTAATATCAATCTGCAAGCATGTTTTTCGAAATAAATTACAGGAAAAATAAACAGCTTTGTATTCTTTTGTAAAATAGATCTTACATTTTATTTAGAGAGAACAAAATTTAAAACTAAACTAAGAGAAAGATTTAGAGAAGATGGACTCTAGAGAGAAAATTGAAAATGGATCTAAAAAACGGATGCCCTCTTCTGAGAGTTAATGGGAACTATATACCCAATCAACCATCTACCCTGAATTATTACAATGTCTTTGAATTATTACAATTATCAAAAACAGTAAGATGCTCTGCTTTTCTGACTTTTGTAACGTGCTTTGAATAGTAAGATGCTCGTGGTCCAGATGCTTTTGCTTTTCTTCACATGGCTTTGTCATACAACTTTGGATGCTTTTGCTTCACATGGCTTTGTCATACAGCTTTGGATGCTTTTGCTTCACATGGCTTTGTCATACAACTTTGGATGCTTGCTGATGCAGTAAAATTTTTTGAAAATTTCTTATCCCACAGCTTTTTTCTCGTGATGAGAATAGTGAGTGAAGGGGAAAAGAAAATAATTTTCTTTTACTCAAATACTTTTTTTTTTAATGCTTTAATGAGGAGAGAATACCGAAACAGTCGTCTTCGTTATCATCTCCAAGGGAAATAAAAGGTTGTGGCTCCCCACTACTTGATGAGCTGGCAGCAGATGAAGCAGGCCTAGAAGCAAGGAGCTGTTGCATAATTTGAAAATACTCTTCTTCAGATTTGGCACCCGCCAAGAGAGACTGGGCCGAAGACTTCTGAGAGAGGAAAGTACTTTGGGCTTTAAATTCCTCAACATTTGATTTTAAATGTCCTTTAGAACAGAGCCACTGCTGGACCATATGTTGGGACAGCTTGGACTCTTCATCAAATTTGGACCACCATTTAACTTTGAAGGTTCTTTGGATGAGCAAATGGGTTTCATGAGTGTGGAATTGAAGACTCCACATCCAGACCCAAGGTAAAAAGAAATTTGTACAGAAACAAAGAAAATGGGGAAATCTTTTCTCTGAAGCAGAGGGAACATAATGGGCTTTGAAAAGGTTTAAACAGGATTTTGCATTAGGGGTTAGGATATCTGGGCTTGGTCCATAATAGTTCCACCAATGTTGGAACCAGTTTGGAAGGCTTTCAACGGTTATTTTGGAATTAAAGAAAAATAACCATGAATGGCTTTTCTTAGGATTTTGAATTAGGAAGGTATTAAACCACGCTTGTTGGTAATCCCAATAGGAGTAGGATAAGCAATGGTTTAATCTATTTTGGAAATTGGCAGGGAAAAATTTAGGGTTATGAAGGGGTTCTCCCCATTGTTTTGGAGAAATGACTTTAAGGATAGTGGCCGTAGAATAGGCCGGCTCAGAATGAGCATCTGAAAGGAAAAAGTGTTTGAATTTCACAGATTCTGTGAATTCAAGAATGTCTTGATAAAAGGATTGGGGTTTTGACAATCCCAAGGTTTGAAAAACCAACCTTTGGAAAAAACTTTGAAAGAGTAATAAATGGATCAGGATTATAAAACCCATCTTCAATACTTAAAATATTTTGGTGATAGGTTTTATCATGCCAATCCGATTTTTGTGAAGGCTTTTGTGAAATAATTTGGGAAGATGAACTTCCACTTAAAACAACTTCTTTTTGGGTTTTTGGAAAAGTAATTTCTTTGGAAGAAGATTTTTGAATTTCTTGACTTTTTGAAAAATTTTGTAAAGCAAGTAGGAGTTCAGGAGATTTGGAAATGGATTCAATCCATTCATTTACCTGAACTTGAGAAGTAATTGCTTTAGATGAAGATTCTTCTTCCTCTTGGATTGTGTCAACCCAAGATTTTATAGGAATGCCTGAGGCTAGCTTTGGAATGGGTGGAGGAGATTGGGATTCTTTGTAAGGGCTTTGGACAGAGGGCTCAATAAGCTTGGCTTTGCCAGTGTCTTTTTTCTTGGGCGGCATTATCTGTTTTGGAGAAATTCTCTGGTTAGAAAATCTGGAACAGAATTTTTATCTCCTTTAATAAATTCAATTTCAAAATAAAAAACACTCAAAATTGCTTGCCAACGTGCAAAAATCTGTTTAGATGCAATGTTTTGAACATCTTTTTCTAAAACATGTTTTGCAGCTTTACAATCAATTCTTAGTAGAAATTTTTGATTTAGCAAGTCACTTTGGAATTTGGATATGCATAAAACAATGGATAAAATCTCTTTTTTAATAGTAGAATAATTTTTCTGACAATCATTCCAATGGGCAGAAACATATTGGACTATTTGTTCTTTACCATTCTCAACTTGTTTTAGAATACCACCATACCCTAAGTCAGACGCATCAGTTTCAACAACTTTTGGTAAACTAGGGTTAGCTAAATACAAACAGGGGATTTCTTTAACGGTATCCTTTATTAATCTAATAGCTTTAGTGTGTTCATTAGTCCAGGGGACAGGAACTTTCTTTAACCTATCATGTAAGGGTTTTGCAATCCTATTGATATTAGGACAAAAGTCTAGAACATAATTTAAACTTCCTAGAAATCTTTGGAGTTGGGTTTTATCAAGGATTTTATCAGGAAATTTATCAGTAAAAGCTAGGGATCTTTCAATGGGTGTAATTGTTCCTTTGGAAATGTAATGTCCTAGGAATCTAATTTTAGTCTGAAACAAAGAAATCTTTGTACTAGAAACGGCTAGGCCAGCTTTCCTAGTGGCAAAATAAAAAGTCTTTAAATGTTTGAAATGTTGATCAATGTTTTGAGAAGATTAACACATCATCAATATAAACTATGCAAAATTCGGAGTAAGTAAGGGTTATAATGTCATTCATAATCCTTTGAAACTCAGAAGGTGCATTCTTTAAACCAAACGGCATAACCGTCCATTCAAATTGTCCAAATGGAACAGTAAAAGCAGTTTTATAACGGTCTTTAGGATGAATTTGAATTTGCCAAAAACCTGACTTCATATCAAATTTTGAAAATATGAAAGCAGAGTGAAGTTTTTGAAGCAAATCTTTTTTGTTAGGTATGGGATACCTAATCCATTTTAGGGCTTTGTTTAAAGGTTTGTAATTGATCACAAGTCTTGGTGTACCTCTTTCTATTTCAGAATTTTTATTCACATAGAAAGCAGCGCACGACCAAGGAGACCTAGACTTAACAATTAGTCCTTTAGACTCTAAATCTTTGATCTCATTCCTACAGTTTTTTCTAAGTCCATATTCATTTGAATAGGTCTAGCTTTTGTAGGAATTTGTTTTTCATCAAAAGAGGACTCATAAGGAAGATCTATCAAATGTTGCTTTCTATTCCAAAAAGCAGAAGGTAGATCAGCACAGATTTCTTTCTCAATTAATACTTTGAAATCATTAATCTTTTGTTTTATGAAATCAGTTTGTAGTTTTTTTTCAAGTCTTCCATATTTAAATCATTTTTTTAAATAAAGTAAGTCATTTTGTTTTTTCTTTAATAAAACACTAACATGGTTCTGGTAAACAGAACAAGCTTTTACAATATTCAAATTTCTTGTTTTAGGTTTTTCAATAAAAGAAAACTTTAATTTTTTATTTTTTGCTTTAAAGGTTATACCATCATAATTAACGGTATAAGGAGTAATGAGGTTTATGAAAGGAGTTCCAAGGATAACAGCATGATGTATATCATTTGTTAAAAGAAAGGAAGTCCTAAATTCAAAACCATCATTTGGAATTGAAGCATCAACTTTGGAAGAAATTTTTAGTTTTGAATTATTTGCGGCAGAAAGTCTTTCATGTGTTTTTTTATGAAACCTATTTGGAATAATAATTTCTTTTATACAATTTAGATCAGCACCTGTGTCAAACAAGGCTACTGTGTCAATTTGGAAATCAGATGAAAGGATTAGAGTAATCCAAATTAAGTATTTTCTTGTTGTTACTTGCTTTAAAACAAAAAAGAAATCATTTGGAAGAGACTCAATATTCTCAAGATTTTGATTCTCAGACTCATCATTTTCAGAATCTGGAATTTTTTCAGAATTATCAACTAACTGACTTTTAAGAAGAAGTTGGATTGTTTCAGAATCATTTTTCTGCTTTTTTTTTAAATCTTTTATTTCAAATTTTATTTCTTGAATTTCTTTTTGAAGGTCTTGAAAACTGGGTGTATCTTTTTTATTTTTCTTTTTACTTAGGATCTGTGTAAGATCATAAGTATTCTGTTTTAAAACAGGAGTTTTAGAAGATTCTCCTTTGTCAAAAGTCTTTAGGAGTTTGTCAAGATATTTCTTTTGCAAATCAGGATTTGAAATGTGTTTTACAATTTCAAGAAAAGTTTCTTGTTCTTTAGTCAAAACATTAAGTTTCTTATTCTTTAAGTAAGAATCCGTGTCAGAATCACTATTGCTTTGACTAGAAGTATCTGAGTCAACTAACTCATCCACTTGTAAAGGTTCAGAATTCCTGTTACGGAAGATTCAGACTCAGAAGACTCAATAAGCAGATTTGTTATTTTGGAAAGAATTTCGTCACTGAGATCTAACTCATGAAGTTTTTTGTCATTCTACAATATTTTGCAGTATGTCCTTTCTTTCCACATTTATAACAAGTAGCTTCCTTATAATTGAAAGGGGCTTTAGGTTTAGAAGTGTGAGGTTTTCTATTGGATTTCTTATAAGGCTTTGAAGGCTTTTTATAGAAATTTTCTTTAGGACTAGGAAAAGATTTTTTAAACCTTTTAGAACTGTAATTCCTTTTATAAGGTTTTGAAGAACATTTTCCTTCACAATCTTTGGAGGTACTAGCTTTAAAAGGATCATAGTTGAACTGTTTACAAAAACTACCTAGTTCTTGCTTAGATTTCCTAAGTTCCCATTTTAGGCGTTTCTGTAATTTCAAGTCCTGGCAAATCTTTAAACCTTCCTTATTGATAAAGCTAACTAACTCACCATAGGTAAGTCTATCATAAGGGATATGGTTGTCATGGAGGGCTTTAATGGAATTCCTAACCTTTTCACCTAGAAGGGTAGGTAAACCAGCAAGGAATTTTTCTTTCCAAGTTATATTATTAGCATCATCTCTTAGAAAGAGTCGTGTAAAGAAGGTGGTTTTATAACTTTGGAAATCACTAAGCTTTCTACATCTTAAGTTATGTAATAACTCAGCATTTTTATCACGTAGGTGAGAGGGGTCACCTATGAAATGGAGGGAAATGGTCAAAATTAAAGTTGCAACAGCATCTTGAATAGGACTGTTATATTCATCCAGAATGGGAACATTGTCTTCATCTGTTTGAATAGCATTCAAGACATCTAACTGTTGTTGTTTGGTGAGAAGATGATCCCACCATCCTTTAAGTTGACCGGTAAAACCAGCAACAAGAATCTCTGCAATAGCTTTATCAGAGGTTCCTGTTTGGGTTTTGTAGGCATTTGCTGCCATGGTCATTTGTTGTAATAGGCTAAGAATATTATATTCAGACATTCCATCTATATTCCATTCATAGACAGAAGATGCATTAAACCGGGACTGGCTTATTGCACTAGGCCTATTATCAACGGCTAGATCAGGAGGAGAAGTAGCAGGAAGTGCTAATTCCCAATGAACTTTATTGACTTTAGAGACAGGTTTGGATTTTTCTTGAAAGGCTTCTATGTCTGAAGAAGCTATAGAAGAGTTATCTAAATCTAGAACTCCTATTCTACTACTAGATTGGGGAGTATCTAGGGCAATATCAATTTTCTTTTTTGAAGAGGAAGATGATGTTTCTATCCTATCCAATTGTTCTTTAATAGCTCTAACAAAATCAGATTTTGACTCATGGACAAGCTTCTGACTATCTTTAGAAACCTGGAATGGTTCAAAAATAGGCTTTTTAAGTTTCTTGTCTTCGTCAATCTAATAGTCTTTAAAGGGGGAAACAGTGATTGTAGATTGTTGGATTTGACTTTCTAGTCTAGTCAACTGTTTTCCTATTGTATTTAGATTAGTATTACAGAAATTATTCTGTTGGATAATACTACTATCTAAGTCTTTATCAGTGTCATTGGCTCTATGTATCTTTAAAGGTGAGGCTTTAATCTGAACTGAAGGTTCACCATGATCTATAGTTATATTTCTCAAGGGAGGGTGTTCAGATTCAATGGTTCTATCACTATCAGAAAGATTCCATTGTGGAATTTCTTTCTAATGGTAATGGGATTTGATTCTTTAAAAGGGTAAGAAATGTCATTTTCAGAAGCATACATTTCAAACCAATCAAAAAACATAATGTGGACTTTATGCAAGTTTATAAATTCATAGTAGATTTCTTGAACTTTTGTTTTCTTTGGTTTAGAAAGTGTTTAAAAAACCAAAGTCCTTTTTCTTTATTCGAATCAGAATAAAAATCTTTGTGCAAGGAGGCTTTATCCAAATTGAAATCTTTTTGCAGGACATTTATGACATTTTCCGTGACAGCAGAAAATGTTGGAGAAGTTGGGGGAGAAGGGTCCTTCTCCTCTTTACTTTGTTCATGTTGAGTACTAGTGTAGATAGGGTGAGGGATACTAGTAGTATAATCAACAGAAACGTATAGAAGAACTAGGGATATCCGAGGTGGAAAACCTAGGCTGATCTTTGTATGACAGGTTCGGGATTTTAGAGAATTTTCTTTCTAAGGAGGGAATACTAGAAACAGATTCTAAATCACAGAACCTAGATGAAGTATTTCTTCTGAAAGATAATCTGACTTTTCCATCAGAATACTGAGTCACATTTTGCAACTCTGTATTTGGCTCAAGTTGTTTTGGAATCACTGGTTCAGTGGCTCCTTCTAGAATCCATTCATCAGGAAGATTGATATCTTTCCATTGGATGGGTCTAGGAATGACAGTGTTTGATTTTGATAGATCAGTCTGCAAGAGAAGAGTTTCATCCTTTTTTGACTGGAGTTTATGTTGCGTATTAAACGCAGAATGCATAGCTTTGTAGGAGATCTTGTAGATCAAGGCAACATGAATGGATCCTTCAATCATGTGGTAATTATGGGTTTTGATTTGAAGAATCATGCTTTTGAGGATATTTTTGTCTTGTAAGGAGACTGTAATGTTTGGGTAACAGTCAAAAGAAATAGGACCTTTACAGAGACTTGATTCAATACTACTGAGTAAAGAATCGTCAAAAGAGATGAATCTGCCATCTCTTAGAACAGCTAAGATGGAGGTATCTAAGCCTTCTTTAGTGAGGGGCTTTATTCCAACTTGGATTAAACCAACATGTACATAATTAAATTTTTTATCTCTTAAATGTTTTAAAGCATGTTCAGAAAATAATTTAATTGTCTCAAAAGGTTTTGTAAGAGTAATATCACGTTCTTCAGTCTTTATGATATAATCTGTTTTTAGAAAATCAAGCTTTTGGTTTTATAAATCATGTCTTTAGAAATCTTTGGCAATTTCCAGCAGTCAATGGCTTTATCAAAATCTTCAATTATAAATTCTTCTGAGTTTACTATATTCTTTGAAATACTAGTCCTTTCAGTAGAAGAGCTAGACAAAGAGGAGGTTCTACAGAGTAGAGACTTCATGAGAAACTAAGCTTTTAAACTAAGACCTATGAGTTTGTCTACAGGTATGGGTTTACTGCCCTAAGCGGAATCCTATCCTTAACGGGACTTACAACCAGTAAAAATTCAACAAACACACAGAAGATAATTTAAAAGAAAGAAAACATGAAATCTTTAACTCAATATAACATCCAACCACACCTAGTCTGATATATATATATATATCATTAAACACGATTTAGTTTCAATCTAATGAATTAGATCGAATATATATAATAAAAGACCGGAGGTGTGATAAGTGTGGTTTATACCCACTTATTACGGCATTTTCAGCTTATTATTTTGTTATAATTCGAGATATTTAAATGTCTTTTATAGTTTATTTTGTGTTTTATTTATAGGAGCATTAATACATGGATCTGGGAATAATTACACGTATTTTGGGAACTTTCAGGAACACAGGACGAGCACGGGATCATTAGGCGCCATGGGCCAAAGTCACATACAAATTCCAGAGAATAAGGCGCCATGGCGCCATTGAAGAGAACAACATGGGCGCCATGGCGCCCCATTGAAGCCAAAAATTGGAAAGAGAATCGTGAGATAACAAGGTCAAAGCTGCAACTTTTGACCAAATAAAAGAACAAACACACGTGGGCCCATCTTCTTAATTTTATTTGTGTTACAAGAAGTTGGCGTGAAAAAGTAAAAAAGAGAAAATAGGAGAGAGAAGCTAAAACACGTGGGCCTCATTTCATTATCTAAAGAGAGCCATGCCTAGGCGCCATGGCGCCTCTTTACTCAATATACAATGGCGCCGCGGCGCTCCTCACCCATACAATTCCCGACAATTTGGCGCCGCGGCGCTGCGGAGAAGAGAAGCACGCGTATTCCAGGATTCACTTTTTAGGGTTTTTAATAATCCTAATGCCACCCAAACACTCCCTGCCTCAACTATAAATATAACATTACATCCAACACTCAAGGGGAGGCTAATACAGAGCACAAAACACAGAAACACATATTTTTAGAGATCCAAGGAGAGGATTGAAGAGCGACAAGAGGAGATTAAGGCTGTGACATCCGAAAAGGAAGAGATTCAATTCGGGTTTTATCTTCTTATTTCTTTCTTAAAACTCTAATGATTTCCATTAAATTCATGGCTTGATTATTTATTGTTTTATCTTTTGTCATGAATTTACTCCTCAATTTTGGAGAACGATTGTAATTGATGCTTGAACTTATTTTGTTTATCAGTTTTGTAATGAAGTTTTATTAATTATATATTGTTTTGAGTTTAATGCTTCTTGATTGCTGGCCACAATTGGAGATGATGAATGTTTAGAATCTATCACTCGAGAGAGGGGATTTTGAATAGATCTAGAGAATATAACCTAGGATTTTATAGAGTTCGAGAGAATCTGTAGTCCTTTGAAGTCGTTAAAATAGAATCACAAATCGTAATGAGTTGTTAACTATTGGATTTTTATAGAGATATCGAAGTCTATAGTTGATAATATTTTCACTCGGCACTCGAGAGAGGGAGTGAATATTTTAGGATCTTGACTTATAAATAATATAACTGAACAAAGATTAATTGGCATAACAAATACATAGGTGACAGTTAGGTGAAATCAGGATCCAGAGTCTCTATCGTATTAGTTCCTCCTATTTTATTATTTTTATATTTTATTTATTTATTAAAAATCTTTATTATTTATCGTCTAAATAAAATTAGGATTATCAATTGTAGTACTTAGTGCGAGTTAACGCAATCCCTGTGGGTTCGACACTTTACTCATATTTATACTAAAACTTGACACCGTACACTTGCGGTACGATATAAAAATATCACAACAAGTTTTTGGCGCCGTTGCCGGGGATTGTTTGTTAATTCACATTAATACTACTACCAAGTAATTTTAGCTTTAATTTAGATTTTTATTTTTATTTTTATTTTTAGTTTATTTTTGTTTTGTGTTTAATTTTTAATTTTATTTTGTTTATTGATTTTTATTTTTCTTTTGGTGCTTCAGTGAATGTGAAAAGCCACAAGTCTCAATTCGCTCCTGTTTGATCCTGAAATAGAAAGAACTGCGAGGAGACTAAGAAAAGAAAGGAAAATCGAAAAAGAAGCAATGGCAGCTGAAAACATAGAGAACAACCCACGCCATGTGGCAATCAGAGATCACTTCAAACCGGTCCTTGATGATATATGCTCTGGGATTGCCCATCAACCAATCAACGCCAACAGTTTTGAGTTAAAACCTGCATTGATCAACATGGTACAAAGGAATCAGTTTGGGGGTTCAGCTGTAGAGGATCCCAACTTGCACTTAAGGATGTTCCTGGAGATCGCAGATACCATAAAAGTAAATGGCGTGAGTAAAGAGGCTATCAGGCTACGCTTATTTTCATTCTCTTTACGGGATAAAGCGTGGGATTGGCTGCAATCAATACAGACAGGGAGTATCATGACATGGCAGGATATGGCCACAAAATTTCTTGATAGATTCTTTCCACCAGCTAAATCAGCCCAACTGAGGGCAGAAATCAGTGTATTTAAGCAGCTGGAAACTGAGACTTTGTATGAAGCATGGGAGCGCTTTAAGGATTTACTACGAAGATGCCCACATCATGATTATGCAGATTGGGTCCAGATTCAGTTGTTCTATAATGGGTTAAATGGTCCGAATAGGACTGTGGTTGATGCAGCAGCTGGGGGAGCTCTATTCAGGAAATCAGCTGAGGAAGCGCGCAATTTTGGGAAGAAATGGCCATTAACCATTATCAATGGCCAAGTGAACGTGCTACGGTAACCAAAGTGGCTGGGATTTATGAAGTAGACCCTTGTGGCACTTACAGCTCAGATTTCCACCTTGGCCACTCAAGTAGCAGCCCTGACAAAACCACGAGTATCATCTATTGAATCAGCGGCAACTACAAATATGCAGTTAGTGGAAGGAAACCCGAACATTGAACAAGTCAAATATGTGAACAATCGGAACTTCAACAGCTATAGAGGAAATCTTATGCCTAATCGTTATCATCCAAACCTGTCATATGCTAACACAGAGAATACCTTGCAGCCTTCTTCTGGTTTTTGACTAGAAAAGATGAGCAGAAATCTTCCTTAGAAGAATTCGTGAGCACGTTCGTTGCTAGTACTTCAGCGAGATTCGAGAAGACTGAGTCAAGGCTAAATAATATTGAGACACACATGGAAAATATGGAGGCTACAATGAAGTCTTTAGAAACACAAATTGGGCAGATTGCATCCTCCATAACCAAGCAGCAGTAGGGGCATTTGAATAAACTGTCACAGCCGCCAAGCTATCTTTTTCATGTCAAAGCAGTCAGTGGATACAAAAGAAGAAGCTACCATGACCACCATTTGGGTGGTTGCGTCTGGCTGAAGACGTTAAACTTAGCGCTAGCGGGGAGGCAACCCTTGCATTTCTTTTATTATTATTTTCTTTACTTTTTATTTTTATTTTTATTTTATTGTGTGCTATTTATTTATTTGCATGTTATTTATGCAGGTAGCACGAGACACACAACGCCCGCGCAACCAAATTCTAACCAGCAAGAGTCTGATCAACTCCATGCACGGTAGTGTTGTTCCTCACTCTTGCTCTTGATATTTATCTTACATGAGGACAATGCAAATTTTAAGTTTGGGGGTGTTTTGTGTGCATGTTGTTTACTTGTTATTTAGTTGTTTAAATTTATTGAAAAAAAAAAAAAAATTTGTTTTAGTCTTTGATAGTAAAGCATAAATCTTGTGATAATATGGTTTGTTTATGAGTGAAATTTTAGAAACGATAAGTGCCTAATTTACTTTTATCTGATGTCTTGAATAATTGATCTATGTTAGACTCGTAAGCACTTAAAAATAGGTTTTTGCAGTAAAACTTAAGTAGTTGACAAGGTGATCAGTTGAAGAAATTGCATATCGATGAATGACCGTTTGCTTAGATATCTATCTTGATTTGCTAGTGTTATGAAGTATGGTATAGCAAAAGCAAAAAAAAAAAAAAAAAAAAAAAAAAAAAAATGTCTCTAAAGAAAAAAAATAAACCACCTATAACCGATAAGCGTGAAGCTACCCATGGGCGAGTATTAGGACCACCATGAGGAGAAATGCTACCTTAAAGGGTAGGTGAGTTGAAAAAAAAAGTGCAAAAAATAAGAAAAGAAAAAAAAAAATCATACCATACTGAGCACGAAATAAAGCAATTACAAGCATAATTGAGATATCTAAGTTGGTTTGACCCATTGATTCTAATTTTTAAACGAAATCATTGAGTTGGCTTACTTAAGATCAAAGCTGTGATGAACCTTTACACACACACACCTTGAGTCTAGCTTAGATAATTTATTCGAGAATTTGGATTCGAGCTGCAATTGCGTACTTTGAAGATTCTTTGACTTCATTTATAAGCTTTCTTTGAGGATATATTTATGCGTAACTATCGAGACTATGTTTTGTTATTTTTATTTTTGCATGATTGTGTGTGATGACGTTTGTGGGTATCGTCACTGTAAGCCCTCACGAGACTATAACTCGTCCACTAGGGCCGCCTAGGGGTTTAAAGGCTTGTTGCATATGCTAAATGCAATCGTGATCCCTACGAAAGTGGCTTAGTTAATTTAGTAATTTTTAATTATTTATTTGAATTTAGTTTTTTTTTTTATCTTTTGCTCGGGACTAGCAAAACCTTAAGTTTGGGGGTGTTTGATAAGTGTTTTTATACCCACTTATTACGGCATTTTCAGCTTATTATTTTGTTATAATTCGAGATATTTAAATGTCTTTTATAGTTTATTTTGTATTTTATTTATAGGAGCATTAATACATGGATCTGGAATAATTACACGTATTTTGGGAACTTTCAGGAACACAGGACGAGCACGGGATCATTAGGCGCCATGGCGCCAAAGTCACATACAAATTCCAGAGAATAAGGCGCCATGGCGCCATTGAAGAGAACAACATGGGCGCCATGGCGCCCCATTGAAGCCCAAAAATTGGAAAGAGAATCGTGAGATAACAAGGTCAAAGCTGCAACTTTTGACCAAATAAAAGAACAAACACACGTGGGCCCATCTTCTTAATTTTATTTGTGTTACAAGAAGTTGGCGTGAAAAAGTAAAAAAGAGAAAATAGGAGAGAGAAGCTAAAACACGTGGGCCTCATTTCATTATCTAAAGAGAGCCATGCCTAGGCGCCATGGCGCCTCTTTACTCAATATACAATGGCGCCGCGGCGCTCCTCACCCATACAATTTCCCGACAATTTGGCGCCGCGGCGCTGCGGAGAAGAGAAGCACGCGTATTCCAGGATTCACTTTTTAGGGTTTTTAATAATCCTAATGCCACCCAAACACTCCCTGCCTCAACTATAAATATAACATTACATCCAACACTCAAGGGGAGGCTAATACAGAGCACAAAACACAGAAACACATATTTTTAGAGATCCAAGGAGAGGATTGAAGAGCGACAAGAGGAGATTAAGGCTGTGACATCCGAAAAGGAAGAGATTCAATTCGGGTTTTATCTTCTTATTTCTTTCTTAAAACTCTAATGATTTCCATTAAATTCATGGCTTGATTATTTATTGTTTTATCTTTTGTCATGAATTTACTCCTCAATTTTGGAGAACGATTGTAATTGATGCTTGAACCTTATTTTGTTTATCAGTTTTGTAATGAAGTTTTATTAATTATTTATATTGTTTTGAGTTTAATGCTTCTTGATTGCTGGCCACAATTGGAGATGATGAATGTTTAGAATCTATCACTCGAGAGAGGGGATTTTGAATAGATCTAGAGAATATAACCTAGGATTTTATAGAGTTCGAGAGAATCTGTAGTCCTTTGAAGTCGTTAAAATAGAATCACAAATCGTAATGAGTTGTTAACTATTGGATTTTTATAGAGATATCGAAGTCTATAGTTGATAATATTTTCGCTCGGCACTCGAGAGAGGGAGTGAATATTTTAGGATCTTGACTTATAAATAATATAACTGAACAAAGATTAATTGGCATAACAAATACATAGGTGACAGTTAGGTGAAATCAGGATCCAGAGTCTCTATCGTATTAGTTCCTCCTATTTTATTATTTTTTATATTTTATTTATTTATTAAAAATCTTTATTATTTATCGTCTAAATAAAATTAGGATTATCAATTGTAGTACTTAGTGCGAGTTAACGCAATCCCTGTGGGTTCGACACTCTTAACTCATATTTATACTAAAACTTGACACCGTACACTTGCGGTACGATATAAAAATATCACAACAAGGTGCAACCATAAATAAGTAATATTATGGAAAGAAGTATTGTCGTATTCATGAATCAGACATAAATACGATCCGGATTGGCGCTGAGAGCACTAACCCTAACAATTTCTCCCACTTGCTCTAGTGCCAATCCACGGTATCATATACACACCTTAATGTGTATCACATACGCATGGCCCTCAAGAACTCACATAGCGCTCAAAAGGTAGGCAACAACAAGTAAGCCCGCTATGACATATTTAGTTTGTCAAACAAACAAAATTGTTCCCCTTAGCCAGCATCATTCATTTTTTTTAGAAACTAAGGTCTACATCAATATGACTCAGATGCTACTTCAACATTGTGCTTCAGCTACTAAGTTGTCTAAGTATTTACGGATCAAATCCAAAATACTATGTAGACAACCACAAACACAACACTAATAATAAACTTCTAATCTACAAGGTCACTATGTAACTTCATAAGTCGATACTTCATAAGTTGTAACTAATTCCACTCATACAGTAGAATCATCAGTGACACTCTCACTGCATCATTTCTGACTCTTTAGACGTAGACAGTCTAACGTCATAATTAGACTCAAAACTAATTTGACCCTAATGGTTGCGAACTTTATTCTCCATTAATGAGAAACTCGTTCTTAATATCTCAAAGATAATAAAGAACATGTTTCAAGACACATCTTATGGTATATAAAGTATTAAAATAATTCGTAACAATTACGATTAAATTGATATCTATAATCGCACTTAATATAATATTCATTATGCCATCATCTTATGATGTGTAAGATTGACTATATATTATAATCAATTTCTCTTTCGACAAAGGAATCATCTTTTACGAAAGATGAATATTATATATTATAGACACTAACTGTCAAACAGTTATACTAATTGTCACACAGATAGTCTCACTGTCTCCTTTATTAGATCATATCTAATGTACGAATAATGGGAGCATCTCTCAAGACTCTTAGTTTTATATCATATATAAAACTTTATATCGAATATAACAGAGACAACTCCCACTGCATTCACGGAGTAAATAAGACTCAGGTAAATTTTTTACCTCATAAACATCTCATTATTACCTTAATAATGATAATGTCATTATGATGTAAAATACTAGAAAGAAATTTGTACGCTCCCATTAACCCTTCTATCTCATATGTATTCTATATGCTTTGATAAAATCAGACAATCTGATTAATATCAAAATTAGAAAACACAAATTTTCAGAAAGCTCATCTGAGTCTACAATAGCTCTATAAGCTAATATACCAAATTGTAATCTTAGCAGAATACAAACTCTAGGGCCATTCCAGAATGTACTCTTCAATCAAAGAAAACACAACTGATCTCTTATCCGAAGAAGTCATTCAAAAAATTCCACTTTGTATTCTTTAGCTAAAATACACAATTTAATATCATCATTAACTAACAGATCTTAAATTGTTCAATCAGTGCGACTAGAGACAAGTTTCCTCAGAATTTACAATAGATTGATGAGTATAACTTTTCTCACTGTCATACTATAATGGACAAACCTTTAATAAGCTCACTGTGCTTTTGCTGTGTAAACCATTTCCACATTTTATGAACGATTCATAATGTTAGCTCAATCAAATTCCAAACTTGATCGTAGTAAGGTATGAACAATATTAGATATATGGTTTAATGCTAATTTCCGGAATCGATATCAAATATCGTTCCCAGTATAAGTTATAGGATAAATTTCTTCGATAAGAAAACAACAGAACCATTAAGTATCAAATAATTTGCAAATGATTCTGACATCCTATTGAACTTATATGGAAGTAATTAAAGCGTATTTTCATCTTATTAATTATGCAATTCCATTTATAGTTTATCACTCTCACATTTGACTTCAATAAGTCAAGTCTTTTCTACAATGGTAAACATCTAATGTTACTCACTAAGTAATAAAATAATTTTACTACTCGGGATTGTAGAAAAGATATTCTATTAAATAGAATAAATGATAAATTTATACTCGTACCTCCAAGGCGCAAGTACTATCGACTATATAACCATTATACAAAAGAAAGGTTCAAATCTCAAACATTTCAAGATTCGAATTTTCTACTTATATATATCATATATGTAACTGTAGAAACTCATGGAACCTAAATTAAAAAGATGAATTAGTGTTACTGGAGCATAACCCAAAGAGTATTGAAACTAATTCGGTACCACTCAATATCAAATGAATCAAATCATGTATAAGATTCGATTATTCTCACTTACCAATTCCATTAGCAATAGAATCATAGAGGAATAATATTGAGTAAGAATCATATTCAATCAATAACCTTATAACTGATTGCCATAAATTCATATGTTCGATCATATCAAATATCTTTGAATAATTCAAAGACTCACGATGAATTTTAAAGATATAATTTTCAAAACTTCAGATCGAATATCTTTGAACTAGTTAAAATATTCTATCAGCGTTTTATCAGAAACACGTAACTACGTCACGACGATTCATTGACCAAGTTACGAAATAAAGAAAACTACCTTAAGCAATTTATAATTCAATAAAGTACATACATCCAATGTATCAGTTTAATAAATTTTCTGGTCCAATGAAAATCATTGGTTAAATGAGATTTAATCACCTTTCTGAATACAATATTCATTAAATGGATAAGGAAATGTGGTGTGATCTGGTATCAAACCATCTTTTACCTTATGGAATAAGCATCTAATTCTTAAGTGATAAAATCTCATAAAACAATATTCTAATTTATTTACTCAACCGAATATTTTTCTTAATATTTATCTATTCGTCAATGACATTACTAGTCATTTTAAAATATGTAACAATTGTTTACAAAGAACAAGTAACTATCCAATAGTCGCAAGTTCTGATATCAAATATAGAAATAATCATTCAACAATATTTTAAATAATTAGACGGGAGATCTGATATCAAATATCTATAGTTCCGTATTGTGAAAATCGATATTTTCTATACACAACTATACGCATCTTCTTTCTATAGCTTTATTTTTTACCTTCAACTATTTACAACATTTGCAAATAATTGAAAAGCAAATAGTGTATGACACGTGAACTCTGAATGTCATTAAAACCAAGAAACGTCATTATCAGATAAACAAATACCTAATGGGGTTTTCTTAATGCCAGTAAAGAATCTCGAGACATGAACCTATTCATGTCAATCTTTACTGTATAAGAACTATTCTGTCTAGAATGATTATATCATAGTCTATTCTAATCTAAAACCTATTCTTGAAATCTGCAACCATAATTGAAGTCAAAAAACATATATTAAATATGTATGCAGTTGATAAAAATTTAATTCTATCTAAATAATAGAATAAGGAAAAATAAATAAGGGATAATTTTCATAATATTACACACTGCATTGGTTATGGATTTTTAACCTAGCAGCGCCTCCCACTACTTTACGTAATAGTGTAATCCCCAACGGAAAATGAGAATTCAATAATTAAATCGAATTCCATAATGAGAAGTGGACCCCATAAATATACTTCGACTTACACCTTTGGCACGTTCTCGCCTAGGTATATTCACGGGTAGACAACTCATTGTCAATCACACTTGCTGTGACTCTTGATTTTGTCCTGACTGTTTCTCGTTGTGACAGCTTTGGTACGTTCACATGAGGCATATTAAGGCTTCACTTTTCAATGACAAAATCAAGCTACCGATGTAGTCCTGATAGCTTTGGCACGTTCAGAATTTCCACTTTCACTTGAATTTGTCTCTTATCATATAAGTTCTACCGGCGCAAATGAACTACCTTCAACCATAACTGCACAGCTTTGGCACGTTACAGTCATAGCATCATGAAAACATTTACATCTGTATTGACAAGGCAGACGAAGAAACAAATATTCCTAATACTAGTCACTTTATAAAACCTTCTTTAACGGGGATTTTCCTAAAAGATGTAATTTACAATATTTAATCAAATTAAATAAATAATACATGTAAAAAGTAAAGATTAGATTAAATTTCAAATTTAAAGGGCTAATCATATCAAAGGTACAGAATCAGACTCGCTCTGATACCATTTTGTTGGGGTTTTATCAGGGCGGCGCAGCGGAAGAAGCGCGGTTCGGGCGAAATGGTAGTTTAAAATTTTTTAAACTTACAAAAAAATTATTTAATATCCAATATTAATAATTCATTCATATTTCACCTAAACATGTTTATTCCATATCAAATAACGACATAGATAATATAGAAACACCGCAAAACTTTTGCGAAAATATTTTTCCGTAAAATAGTATAAAACGCGTTTCCAGCCGAACCGACCGACCAATGCACATGGGGACTGCCCAGGTCAGCCCCAAAAATATTTGGTCAGTTCGTGGGCTGCCCGAACAGTGACCAGTTCACTGTTTGGGTAGCCATTACCCGATAACGCCGTTTTTCACCGTTTTTGCGTATTTTCACTCCGAAATAATTTCCGTTAATTATTTTTCTTAGGCAATTAAAATAAACTTATTTATTTTAATTACTCAATACATAAAATCTAAAATTTTAAACCAAGAAATAAAATTTCTTATAATTAACGAATTGACCCCATAATTTTGTATTTTGATCATTTTAGTCCTCAAATTGTCAAATACATATTTAAGTGATTCCAAATCAATCCCAAAATGATTTATACATGTCTAATACATGAAAATACAAATTGCAACACAAAATCCAATTTTTTTTCAAATTGCCGAGAAGCCCCATAATTTCCAGGTTTTGCATTTTAATCCTTTCTTGTTCAAAACAAGTCAAGATCAAATCCAATCAATCTCAAATTTAATATACATCATATATACATCATAATACACCACATATATGAAAAACCCCAAAATTGGAACAAGTTAAGAACCCTAATTTCTCAAATTACTCCAATTGATCAATTTACACTAAATTGAATAAATTCAATACTTTAATCAATTCTTTAACATACCAAACAAGTCTCACCACTTGAAATAACTCAAGAACAATTCTAAGTCATAAATGAGTGGCCTTAAAACTCTAGAATGACAACTTGATTACTAATTAATCAAAAGAATGATTAATAACCAAGTATAAGTATACTTTGTTCATACACACATGCAACATCTTTCCAACAAGTCTCAAACCAATTTAATTACATACTTAAAGAGTAGAGAAAATTATAAGCAACATATATTGAAGCTTAGAAACATGGAAACATTTTTCTAGTTGAAGAAAGTTGGAAAATACTTACAAAATCAATTTTTCCATAAGTTTTTTCCTTTGTTCTTCAAGCTTTTTCTCTCAAACTTTACTTGTAATTTTATTTTGTAACTTGTGTTAATTAAAGAAAATGAAACAAAAAATTCTTATATATTTTTCTCAAATGGGCGTGAATGTGAGAAAAAACAAAAACAAGATTTTTTTAAATTTCATTTGAATTTCATTTCATAAGTTACTTGTTTGATTTGGTAACCATTACCTTAAAGTAAATCAACAAGTGTTACCAATCAAATGGTTCCATTTCCTAACCATTAATCATGTAAAAGATATTTATAAAATAATTACTGTAGTCATTTAACATTTAAATAATTAAATAATTAAATACAAATATCTTAAATATATGTATTATATTTACATTAAATATCTCAAATACATATATTAATGATATATGTCAAATATCATAATTTGACAATTAATTATTGTGTATTTAATAAAATCAAATATTAAATACAAATACACATCAATTAGGAAATGACCATTAGGTCCCTTTGCATGTATTTTTCGTTTAACGGTTAAACGATTTATAAATAATCTCCATTATTCATAAAAGTTGTTCTAGTGCTCTACGAGTATATTTCATTAGTGAGACTTTCTAGATTCAGGCATATCCATCACGAAATCCGATTTCGTGTCTATAATTCATCCACCCGTAAATTATGACGACCACAGATAAACTCGTTGAATCATACAGGTCGAGGTCATTGCAAACGTATAATTCCCCCGTCACAGGTATCCGTATTATCCCATAGATATAGAAATAAACGTCAAATCTCTATAGGTATAATAGTGTCGACGTATCTACTAGCAATCTTCTAAATAAAACTCAGAACTTACTTCTGAAGTATACCACGGCCATGGATTTAACAGATTGCTAATCATATAATGAATACCTATGCCCTGTACACAGGACTGACGAATCCTATCTTGATACACACAGAATATCATGAGCATGAGTCCACACCCAACGAACAGACGGAGGTCTGATCTAAATAGATCAGTGACGTGACTGTCATCTGAGTGTGGAGGATAACTCATATATCCACAGTGGTATCTCAAGTCAAAGAATCATTATGCTACTCAGCCCAAGAAGATTCCTATTGACGTTAGTGTACCATCTATTAGGTATTTTCGGTGAGTCATTCAGTGTTTATCAAATAACACATACACGTCTATACGAGTCTCCCAAGACTCATGGTTCATTGGGATAAACCATCAGACCAAGTTTGATATACGACATGTACTGGTCTCAACGAATCTTACTAACCGACCCGTGTCAGCAAATCTTGACCAGAAACTTAATTTGATAATATATTTCTAGTAGTGACACTTCCCAATGTCAATTACAAGCTACGTTGTAATTGTGCACTACATTATATATTATCGGGTCTTTGTCTAATATATATATATATATATATATCACTAAACACGATTTAGTTTCAATCTAATGAATTAGATCGAATATATATAATAAAAGATAAGAGGTGCAACCATAAATAAGTAATATTATTGAAAAAGGTATTGCTCGTATCCATGAATCAGACATAAATACGATCCGAATTGGCACTCATAGCACCAACCCTAACAGGTCTCTTGATCATCTTTCATTCTAGACAAGATTCACAGAATGGTAAAGTTCCAAGCTTTAACTGGTTTAAAGCTCAGTTCTTTATGAACCTATCTATCTGGTCAAGGTTGATATGACCAAGTCTAAGATGACACATATATGTGTCATCGTGAGAAATCTTTTGCCATTTTATTTTAGGTTTTTAAACCTTAAATATTTCAGTGTTGAACAGTGACCCATGTGCTAACGGTCTTACACATATAAGTTTTCTGAGTTTCGTGTGCATATGGTTAATCCATTTATACCAATAATAACCAAATTACTATTAAAAGAAACTAGAAAATCATCATCCAAAAGTTTGGAAACAGAAATCAAATTCCTGCGAAAATCAGGAATGGATAACACATTGTCCAAATTTAAATAACTATTATTCAAAAAAATTAAACTGGAAACTCTCAATGCTCTTGCTGAAACAAAATCCCATGTCCCGACCCTCATGGTGTAGTCACCTTCAGCAAGGTCTTTCCATGAGTTAAGTAGCTGCAAAGAAGAACAAACATGCTTAGTGGCTCCAGAATCAACAATCCATGCGGATTTATCATCCTCCACTAAGAGAGATTCGATAACAAGTAAATCGTATTTACATGTAACCTTCTTCTCTTTCAGCTCAGCAAGATATTTAGGACAGTTCCTTTTTCAATGTCCGTCCTTGTCTCAGTGGAAACATTTTCCCTTGTGTAGGCACTGTATTTTTGCATATAAATCCCGATGATGAGTCTCATTTGGAGGCACTACCTTTTAAGTCGCGGGAGCCGCGAGAAACGGACGTCCGAAGGGAACCGGTATTTTTTTGTTAGATTTTAGTCGCTTGTTTAGCTTCAGGCTCGCTTGTTGGACCTCCGTTATTAAAATACACCCTTAGCCTTGGCCCAAAACTACACCAAGCCCAATCCAATAAATAAATTAAAACATTTAAAATGCATGTCCCAAATTAAATTAAATTAATTAAAGTTAACTAATTTAAAGTAAATAAAATACAAATAAAACCAATTAAAATCCAACACAAATTAAATACCAATTAAATTAAATCTAATTAAATTAAACTAATATTTAATTAAAATCTAATACCAAAATTAAAATAAATCACTTCCTAATTTAATAAATCACTCACCAATTTAAAATATTTACTCACCTAATTAACAAATTAAATGCCTAATTAAAGTCAATCAAATATATAATCTTCCTAAACAAACAAATCATGTCCCCAATTAATTGATTTTCTTTCCTTTTTAAACCATGCACAACCCTAACCCTAGCTTGTCACTATAAAAACAACAACATATTGCAACCTTAGGGCCCCTCACTCTCACACGGCCAAACTACAAACACAAAAATAATAAACCAGAGACACTCACGTAGCAGCAGCCCTCTCTCTCTCCCTTAAAACAGCCACGTACAGGCAGCAGATATAGGACCTCAAAGGCACCACACCAATAAGCCAACAAATCAATTCACCAGCCTTCACGTAACAAACTCAACACCATGACCATACTGCCATTGCTTCACGTAACAACACCACCCAACTCAGCCTTTACTTCACGATAATCGCCTAAATTCAACGCCCCACACTGCCGAACAAATCAAGATAAACCGAGCCACAAGCAGTCCCCAAACACTCAAAATAGTCCCCATAATCTCACATAAAAACTGCCCAAAACTGAGCCACAAGCAGTCCCCAAACTGCTCAAAACAGTCCCCATAACCTCACATAAAAACTACCCAAAATAGTCCAGAACATACCCCCGAAACAGCAGCCCCAGACCCTTTAGAAACCGCCAAAACAGTAGCCTTAACACACCTGAAACAATGACCAGAAAATACAGATAAAAAAGCAGCAAAACGGAGTGAAAATAGCGACCAAAACAGTAAAACAGTGAGCTAAGACGTTAATCCAGTGAACCAGAAAAGTTGTGGTGTGATAGCCCTTCCGACGGCCGTGAAACGCGAGTTCGAAAGTCGACATAAAAGGTTAGACTTGAGGGTATTTATATGCAAAAATGCAGTGCCTACACCTTGGGCTTAGCATCCTTTGAGCCTTTCTTGTTCTTCTTATTCATAGGTTTATCCTTAGCATTCTCAGTGCATTTTTTCTTGTTCTTATAGATTTAGAAGATTCGGCAATATTTGCCTCAGCGCTAGGCTTACGAGGATCCACAAACATGGACTCGTAATGGGTGAGCTTATTAAGCAGCTGGGTCAAAGTACACGTGTAACGACCGAGGATTTTAACTACTATTTCACTACAAGACGAGTGTGATGAAATGTAAACAATGTTTGGAAACATATGTGTAGGCATTGTATTGTTGCATGTGAAACCCGATGATGAGCCTCATTTGGAGGCACTATCTTTTAAGTCGCGGAAATCGCGGGAAACGGACGTCGGAAGGGAAGAGTCAAGAATTGACGGTTTTGTCGGATTTAGTTCACGTGTTTAGCTTCGGGTTCGCTGTTGGATCTCCGTTTTAAAACTTAACCTTAGCCCAAGCCCATTAAATCACATCCAAAGAAATACTTAATATATGTCACAAATTTTAAATGAAATTCACAAATTAAAATTAATTAACTCACAAATATAAACTAAATTGAAATTAAATAATCAATTAATTGAATTAAATGTTAAATCTAAAAATCACAAACCAATTGAATTAATTAAATTAAATTAACTAAATTAAATTAATTCCAATTCAAATTAAATAAACAAATTAAATATTAATTAAACAATATACCAAATTAAATAGAATAATTAATTAAATAATATACCAAATTAAATAAAAACAAATAAAATCTAAATAATCACCTACCAAAATAATAAAAATACTTACCCAAATTAAAGAAATTGCATGCCTAATTAAAATCAATCAACAAATATTATTCCTAATTAAAAATATATTATTCCTAACTTAAAATATTGTATGCCTAATCACACAAACTAAATATTCTACATTCCTAAATTAGCCTAAATTTGTCCCCCAATCAAATATATATTTTCCTTTTGTGACACTAATTAGAGATTACAAATCCTTATCCATGCAAACCCTAATGGACAACTATAAAACACACATTAAACCAACACCCTAACACACAAGACGGCCAAAAAAAAACAACACACAAAGAATAAGCAAATACAAAAAAACCCTAAACTTGAGAGCCCCTCACGTGAAGTCACTCATCTTCACTCAACAGTTTCACGCCACCAGCCATGCAATGAACAAAAAATATGCCCCTTACCTTAAAGCTTCACGCTCACAAACATCACCAGCCCCCGCCTAATCAACACAGCCCCCACACGTCCATTTGCCTCACACCATTGCCTCTCGCCTAATCAACACAGCCCCACTAAAATAAGCCACATTTCACGCCAAATTAGCCACTGAAATAAGCCTCATCACTCACGCCCAAATTGCTCCCTGTTCAGCCTAAAAACTGCCACCTACACAGACAAACCCCACTCACGTTACTGCCCCTGAAACCAGCCAATCTTAACGCCTGAAACCAGACCCTTTACACCCCTGAAATTGCACCAAATCAGCCCCTTATCCCTCACCAAAACAGCCAGCAAACTGCTCAAAACAGTGACCAGAAACTGCTCCCGAAACCCTTCCAAAACAACAGCCATTTACCCTCCAAAAACGCATAAAACAACCCCCAAACAGTGAACAAACACACCTGGACAGTGACCAGAAAACCGCGAGGAAATAGCAGCAAAACGGAGTGAAAACAGCGGGGAAAACAGTGGAACAACAAGTTAAGACGCTAAACAAGTGAACCAGAAAAGTTGCGGAGTGATAGCCCTTCCGACGGTTGTAAACGCGAGTCCGGAAGACGACTTAAAAGGTTAGACCTGAGGGTACCTTTCACACTTGTTTTCTTTTATTATTTATTCGATTTTTATTGATTCTTTTAATTGTGTTTTAAATTATTTATTGAATATTGTTTGCATGTGATGTGTGTTGTGGCCATTGATTAAAACGGAAAATACGTCGTCTCTCGTGGTAAATAGGATGGAAACCCAGACGTAAATTCCGTAGCCGATTCCGAATGGACGGTAGTGCGGTCTGTACTTGGGATACAACTCCACGTACCACTTGAGTAAACGGCGCATCTTTCGCTTTATGTTATTTTGATTATTCGCACTTTATTATTCCGTCTTTTAATTTCCGTATGTTATTTATTTATGTTGTGATGCGACCGAGCGCATGGGCTTAGTAAGTCGGATTAAAGGTTCCCTATTTGGAGGGGTTAAAATCCTTTACCACGATGCTTTGCCACGCCGGTTGATGTGTGTTCGGTTGAATGCAAAATACGTTCAATCGGACATACTAAGTTTGATATGATTGTCTTTATTTTGTATGCATGATGCGATCGAGCGCATGGGTTTAGTGAGTTAGTCCAAAGGTCCCCTCTTTGAGAGACGAAGAGCCTAAAAGGCCACCTTTGTGACACTACTTCGCCGCGCCGGACGAAGTGTGTTTGGGTTGAATGTACGTTCAATCGGGCATACGAAGTCCTACACTTTTATTGTCTTTATTTCATGTATTGTGATGTGACGCGCATGGGCTTAGTATGTTGGTCTAAAGGTCCTCTCTTTAAGAGACAAAGAGCCCCAAAAGGCCACCTTTACGGCAGTACTTTGCCGCGCCCCCCTTTATTTTGTTGTTTAGTATGACGTCTTCTCACATGACCATGCATCATATCACATTGCGCATGGGCTTAGTATGTTGGTCTAAAGGTCCTCTCTTTGAGAGACAAAGAGCCTAAAAGGCCACCTTTACGGCAGTTTTTCGCCGCGCCTCTTTTATTTATTTATTCGCTTTATAACGTCTTTTTGAAAATTCATGCATCATATTGCATCGCGCATGGGCTTATCAAGTGAGATTAAAGGGTCCTCCATTTTGAGGGGTGAAAATGCTTGAAAGCTACCTTTGCTACAATAATTTGCCGCGCCCCTTAATCTGTTATTATGTACGAGAAGTCATATATTCATATGTTCATGTATGTGTCATGTTGCTTACTGCATTTTGGAGGTCACTGCTATAAACCGTTCGAACGCGTTCCGAAACGCCGCACGAACGCATGTTTTCTGTCTGATACCGTTCGAACGCGTTATCAAACGCTATACGAACGCGATCCTTCTGTTTACCGTTCGAACGCGTTTACGAACGCTACACGAACGCGAATACACTGAATTGAGTCATTTTCATCACATGTGCGCCTGTGTCTATATCTATCTTCTTTTGCACCACGTCATAGCATGTTCACTTTAATGCCTAATTGCATCCCTAAGCGTCTTTTTGTATTATGTACTTAGTTGACTCTTTTATTTGGGCATGGACATGTAATGGCTATTTGTTTATGATATGTTTATGAAATCACATGTTCACCATCATTTGATTCACCTTTATGTGTGCTTGTGTGGTTAGTATGTGCTCGCGTTTCCATGAATACAACATGCCAATGAAATTGTCTGTTTGTTGATTTAATGTACTTCTAAGCATGCAATCTTATATGTGAAATACATGTATATTTAGGCGCATATTTTATTTTATAAATGTGAATTTAGAAGCATGATACCCTTAGAAATAAGTGTTACTTCAGCTTGTTTAAATTATTATATAAATCCTTTCATTACAAGTGACATGAGTAAGGGACCATTCCGAACCCAACGGTTTGAGGTCTTCCCTTGCGAGGGGTGAGTGCGGCCTTAAATCTCATTTTCCCGGTTCACACCGGGTGGCGACTCCATTATTCTCCGGTTTAGTCCCCCGTGGCTACTCCGTACTCCCAACTAGGCCGCGAGCCTAGGACAGCATGCGTCGCCCAGGTTCTGTTGTCCACAGTCTGGCGACTCCACTGGGGATAGAGAATCGGCCCCGAAATATTATCTTGTAATGTTTGGATTTATGTTCTAATTGACTGTGTCTATAGTGGATGAAATGAGGGTTTAATCAAAGGCATTTTTAGGCTAGGTAATGGTTTGGTGTCTTCCTTCACTCACTACCTTTCTAGAAGGAAAAGCTGTGAAGGCACCTAGATAGCCATCTACTCGTAGCCTATTGTGATGGACTAATTTGGAGGACTCGTTGTTTATTCCTGACACCAAGCGATAAGAGCCTAAGAGGCTTGGGTATTTAAGTGAGCCTCGCTCCACCTTCCCTCTGGGGAATCTACAACGGGAAATCCATTTGACAGTCTGTCACATATCATAGCTCATTGGCACGTACCTTAGTGTATAAAAAAGGGTGCGCTCACTTGGTTGCTCGAACCCTTGAGTGGGGAGACCTAGTTGTGGGCCATCCTTCGCCGATGAGAGCCTTTGTCTATACTCTTGCTAACCCACCCATAGACCAGTTTGTATGGTTAAAGTAACAATTATTTCCTTGAGTATGTGCTTGTGGACCATCCTCATTTGGATGCAGTTGGACTATTGTCATAAATGCGGGCTTGCTGGGCCATTTAAACTGGGGCAAGTTCGTACCGTATGACTATTAGGCCCAAAGCTTCTGAAATGTTGATGGGCCATTATGTAAAAATTGTTATGTTATGTTTGCATTATCTCTCTTCTATGCTTGTGTTTGGGAACATCATCATTTGGATTCATTTGGACTATTTGTCATAAGATATGGGCTTGTTGGGCCATTTAAACTGGGACAAGAACGTATTTTATGACGATTGGGCCGAAGGCTTCTAAGTGTTGATGAGCCACCTTGTGCTTGTGTTCGGAATGTTACCATTTGGATTTAGTTGGGCTCCTTGTCATGGGATGTGAACTCGTTGGGCCATTTAAACTGGGGCAAGTTCGTACCTTATGACAATTAGCCCAAAAGCTCCTAAAATGATAACGGGCCGATTTGTTTGAAGATTTTAATTGATTCAATGTGTTATATACGTTACATGCATCTCATGCACCCCATGCATACATACATCATGCTAACCCTTGTGTTCTAAAAGCCATAATAGATTCCCGTTGGGTTAGGGAAAAGGGAAGACTCACCAAAATACTGGGAACAGACATGAGTGGATCAGATATTGGGGTATCCCGTATGGATCAGTTGGAAAACGGTCTCGCCAAGGTCACTGAACAGTTGCAAGCCTTGACTACTGCCATGACAAATATGGCTGTGCCCCGTGCTGGGGGAAATGCTGAGAATGTAAGGCGCGATGAGCCTTCGAATGGGTTGGGGGATGATATCCCCACTTTTGATGATGACATGGCAGAGTATGCAACAGACAAAGTGATTGGGTCTCAGGCAGAATTTCAGAAGCTTCGGGATCAGGTTGAAACAGTTACCCGCAAAATGAGGGGTAAACATGAAGAGTTGTTAGATTATGAGGCAATGACCTTCGGAGAACAGCTGCCAGCTCAGTTTAAAATGCCCGACATGGCCAAGTTTAATGGGAATGGAGACCCGAGAGTCCATCTGCAGCAATATGTCTCAGTCATGAGTTCAGTGGGCCTATCACAGCGCCAAGTCCAAAAGATGTTTGGGATGTCACTCGAGGGGGCTCATGTGGTTTGGTATCATAGCCTTGAGAAGAAGGTTAAGAAAGATTGGAGGGAACTAGCTGATGCTTTTCTGAAGCAGTATGTTACAGACTTAGAGATTGACTTGTCACTCCGTGATTTGGAGAACACTAAGTAGAAGCCGGAAGAAAGCTTCAAGGAGTATGTAGACCGCTGGAGAAACCAGCTTCTGAAAATGCAGACTCGGCCTTCAGAGAAAGACCAGATCAAAATGATCATCAAGGGCACTAAGCCCTCGATCTATGGCAAGTTGAGGAGGATGACTTCAATGATTGCGGATTTCCGACAGTTGAGGGAAACTGTCATGGATATTGAAGAAGAAGAGGCTGAAAACAGAAAGTTCTATGGCCATAATAGAAGGAATATTGAGGGACCTTCAGGGACCAAGCCCGCTACCGCTGAGGTCACTGCCATCAAAAGCAGGCGATTTTCCAACCTTGGTAAACCTCTCTCAAGGGTGTTCGAAAAGCTGAAGGCGCAAGGACTTCTGGAACCCTTAGAGGCTAAACCAATTCCAAACCCTGTACCACCCAACCTTGACCTAAGCCTGTATTGTCACTTCCATCGGAGAAGGGGTCACGAAACTGATAGCTGCACCCGCCTTAGGCATGAGATCCAAAACCTCATTGACTCCCACAAAATACCCAACCCATGAAAAGAAACCCTCAACCACCAAGCTTCTTACATGGATGACAGTGAAGAACCATAGGCCGAGGAAGAAGGCAGTGCTGCAGATGATGGAGATGTTCCTCCTAGTCTATTTGATCCAGTTTTTTTTTTTAAAAAGACATTGATTTTGTTACTTGTTCGAACTCTTTTCCTCAACGATAATAAAGACGTTCATTTCGCTGAAACTCTTCTGCAATATGAGTATATTTGAGAAAAGTATTCAACCTTGGTACTATGGAATCCAGTGATGGACACAGGGAACCTTCGAAATAAGCAAACAGAAAAGAATAGATAGACATTCAGAAATTGGGACATGGGGTAGTGAGACTATCAGACTTGGAATGGAATGAGTTCACCGAGCCGATTAAAGTGGAAAGGTTGAAGCAGTACTTTGCCTGAGGAAGAATTGGCGGGAGATCTAACCCAACGGGATAGGGAACTCATTATTGCATGCATGCATACACGTAACATACCTTGCATTCTTTTGTGTTTGTTTTGCTTTGTATTAACAGGTTTTGAAGCAGAAAGAGAGAAAGCGGCAAAGACAAACCAATCAAGAACAGCGACAACACAATATCAGTCTGGGGGCGAGGCCCATATCAGTATCAGTCTGAGGGCGAGGCCCATATCAGTATCAGTCTGGGGGCGAGGCCGATATCAGCAGTATCAGTCTAGGGGCGAGGCCGATATCAGTATCAGTTGGGGGCGAGGCCCATATCAGTTTCAGTCTTAGGGATGAGTCACAGGGGCGAGGCCCATATCAGTATCAGTTTGGGGCGAGGCCCACATCATTCTGGGGGCGAGGCCCACATCATTATCAGTACCGGTTCGGAAATTGACCAGTATCATATCAGTAATGGTTCGGAAATGGACCACTCTCTTATCAGTAACGGTTCGGAAATGGACCACTCCCATATCAGTAATGGTTCGGAAATGGACTATCTCTCATCAGCAACGGTTCGGAAATGGACTATCTCTCATCAGCAACGGTTTAAAAATGGACCACTCTCACATCAGTAACGGTTCGGAAATGAACCACTCTCATATCAGTATTGGTTCGGAAATGGACTATCTCTCATCAGCAACGGTTCGAAATGGACCACTCTCTCATCAGCAACGGTTCAAAAATGGACCACTCTCATATCAGTATTGGTTCGGAAATGGACTATCTCTCCTCGACAATGGTTCAGAATTGACCCCTCTCATATCAGTCACGGTTCGAAATGGACCATCATCTCATCACTCGCCGAAAATGGCACTCCGAAAATGGAGCACGGTTCGAAAATGGACTACTATCACTCGCCGAAAATGGCACTCCGAAAATGGAGCACGGTTCGAAATGGACCATTATCACATCTCGCCAAAAATGGCACTCCGAAAATGGAACACGGTTCGAAATGGACCATCATCTCATCTCGCCGAAAATGGCACTCCGAAAATGGAGCACGGTTCGAAAATGGACATTCATCACTTCAGCAACACCTCGGAAATGGGGTTCAGCATGCCGAAAATGCCACAACCAGACTCAACTCAACACAACACAGCTGGCAAACCGGGTGACAGCTGGCGAGCCAGGTAAGTAAAAATGCATTGCATAGACTTTGATAGGATTGTCACTGTCACACACTGCACAAGTCCCATCAAAGTGGGGGCGACTGTAGGCATTGTATTGTTGCATGTGAAACCCGATGATGAGCCTCATTTGGAGGCACTATCTTTTAAGTCGCGGAAATCGCGGGAAACGGACGTCGGAAGGGAAGAGTCAAGAATTGACGGTTTTGTCGGATTTAGTTCACGTGTTTAGCTTCGGGTTCGCTGTTGGATCTCCGTTTTAAAACTTAACCTTAGCCCAAGCCCATTAAATCACATCCAAAGAAATACTTAATATATGTCACAAATTTTAAATGAAATTCACAAATTAAAATTAATTAACTCACAAATATAAACTAAATTGAAATTAAATAATCAATTAATTGAATTAAATGTTAAATCTAAAAATCACAAACCAATTGAATTAATTAAATTAAATTAAATAAATTAAATTAATTCCAATTCAAATTAAATAAACAAATTAAATATTAATTAAACAATATACCAAATTAAATAGAATAATTAATTAAATAATATACCAAATTAAATAAAAACAAATAAAATCTAAATAATCACCTACCAAAATAATAAAAATACTTACCCAAATTAAAGAAATTGCATGCCTAATTAAAATCAATCAACAAATATTATTCCTAATTAAAAATATATTATTCCTAACTTAAAATATTGTATGCCTAATCAACACAAACTAAATATTCTACATTCCTAAATTAGCCTAAATTTGTCCCCCAATCAAATATATATTTTCCTTTTGTGACACTAATTAGAGATTACAAATCCTTATCCATGCAAACCCTAATGGACAACTATAAAACACACATTAAACCAACACCCTAACACACAAGACGGCCAAAAAAAAACAACACACAAAGAATAAGCAAATACAAAAAAACCCTAAACTTGAGAGCCCCTCACGTGAAGTCACTCATCTTCACTCAACAGTTTCACGCCACCAGCCATGCAATGAACAAAAATATGCCCCTTACCTTAAAGCTTCACCGCTCACAAACATCACCAGCCCCCGCCTAATCAACACAGCCCCCACACGTCCATTTGCCTCACACCATTGCCTCTCGCCTAATCAACACAGCCCCACTAAAATAAGCCACATTTCACGCCAAATTAGCCACTGAAATAAGCCTCATCACTCACGCCCAAATTGCTCCCTGTTCAGCCTAAAAACTGCCACCTACACAGACAAACCCCACTCACGTTACTGCCCCTGAAACCAGCCAATCTTAACGCCTGAAACCAGACCCTTTACACCCCTGAAATTGCACCAAATCAGCCCCTTATCCCTCACCAAAACAGCCAGCAAACTGCTCAAAACAGTGACCAGAAACTGCTCCCGAAACCCTTCCAAAACAACAGCCCTTTACCCTCCAAAAACGCATAAAAAAACCCCCAAACAGTGAATAAACACACCTGGATAGTGACCAGAAAACCGCGAGGAAATAGCAGCAAAATGGAGTGAAAACAGCGGGGAAAACAGTGGAACAACAAGTTAAGACGCTAAACAAGTGAACCAGAAAAGTTGCGGAGCCCTTCCGACGGTTGTAAACGCGAGTCCGGAAGACGACTTAAAAGGTTAGACCTGAGGGTACCTTTCACACTTGTTTTCTTTTTATTATTTATTCGATTTTTATTGATTCTTTTAATTGTGTTTTAAATTATTTATTGAATATTGTTTGCATGTGATGTGTGTTGTGGCCATTGATTAAAACGGAAAATACGTCGTCTCTCGTGGTATATAGGATGGAAACCCAGACGTAAATTCCGTAGCCGATTCCGAATGGACGGTAGTGCGGTCTGTACTTGGGATACAACTCCACGTACCACTTGAGTAAACGGCGCATCTTTCGCTTTATGTTATTTTGATTATTCGCACTTTATTATTCCGTCTTTTAATTTCCGTATGTTATTTATTTATGTTGTGATGCGACCGAGCGCATGGGCTTAGTAAGTCGGATTAAAGGTTCCCTATTTGGAGGGGTTAAAATCCTTTACCACGATGCTTTGCCGCGCCGGTTGATGTGTGTTCGGTTGAATGCAAAATACGTTCAATCGGACATACTAAGTTTGATATGATTGTCTTTATTTTTGTATGCATGATGCGATCGAGCGCATGAGTTTAGTGAGTTAGTCCAAAGGTCCCCTCTTTGAGAGACGAAGAGCCTAAAAGGCCACCTTTGTGACACTACTTCGCCGCGCCGGACGAAGTGTGTTTGGGTTGAATGTACGTTCAATCGGGCATACGAAGTCCTACACTTTTATTGTCTTTATTTCATGTATTGTGATGTGACGCGCATGGGCTTAGTATGTTGGTCTAAAGGTCCTCTCTTTAAGAGACAAAGAGCCCCAAAAGGCCACCTTTACGGCAGTACTTTGCCGCGCCCCCCTTTATTTTGTTGTTTAGTATGACGTCTTCTCACATGACCATGCATCATATCACATTGCGCATGGGCTTAGTATGTTGGTCTAAAGGTCCTCTCTTTGAGAGACAAAGAGCCTAAAAGGCCACCTTTACGGCAGTTTTTCGCCGCGCCTCTTTTATTTATTTATTCGCTTCATAACGTCTTTTTGAAAATTCATGCATCATATTGCATCGCGCATGGGCTTATCAAGTGAGATTAAAGGGTCCTCCACTTTGAGGGGTGAAAATGCTTGAAAGCTACCTTTGCTACAATGATTTGCCGCGCCCCTTAATCTGTTATTATGTACGAGAAGTCATATATTCATATGTTCATGTATGTGTCATGTTGCTTACTGCATTTTGGAGGTCACTGCTATAAACCGTTCGAACGCGTTCCGAAACGCCGCACGAACGCATGTTTTCTGTCTGATACCGTTCGAACGCGTTATCAAACGCTATACGAACGCGATCCTTCTGTTTACCGTTCGAACGCGTTTACGAACGCTACACGAACGCGAATACACTGAATTGAGTCATTTTCATCACATGTGCGCCTGTGTCTATATCTATCTTCTTTTGCACCACGTCATAGCATGTTCACTTTAATGCCTAATTGCATCCCTAAGCGTCTTTTTGTATTATGTACTTAGTTGACTCTTTTATTTGGGCATGGACATGTAATGGCTATTTGTTTATGATATGTTTATGAAATCACATGTTCACCATCATTTGATTCACCTTTATGTGTGCTTGTGTGGTTAGTATGTGCTCGCGTTTCCATGAATACAACATGCCAATGAAATTGTCTGTTTGTTGATTTAATGTACTTCTAAGCATGCAATCTTATATGTGAAATACATGTATATTTAGGCGCATATTTTATTTTATAAATGTGAATTTAGAAGCATGATACCCTTAGAAATAAGTGTTACTTCAGCTTGTTTAAATTATTATATAAATCCTTTCATTACAAGTGACATGAGTAAGGGACCATTCCGAACCCAACGGTTTGAGGTCTTCCCTTGCGAGGGGTGAGTGCGGCCTTAAATCTCATTTTCCCGGTTCACACCGGGTGGCGACTCCATTATTCTCCGGTTTAGTCCCCCGTGGCTACTCCGTACTCCCAACTAGGCCGCGAGCCTAGGACAACATGCGTCGCCCAGGTTCTGTTGTCCACAATATGCTATCGTGAGATGACTGTCGATAGATTCTTCGAGAATCCGATATTATATGTTACAATGTACCACTCTGGACAACTCATGGTATTTGGGCCATAACTTTCTCATACGATCTTCGATTTTTATGAATTTTATATCATCGGAAAGCTTAGATCGAGATCTACAACTTTCACGTTGAACATTTTTCCAAATTCGTACCAGAAGAAAGTCTAAAACGTAAGTCAAAAATTTTGATGAATAGTAATTTCGGACCCAAATGGAAGAATCTCAAACTTTCTCCAAAACCTACACTTTTCTCCAACTTTCCAAATATCAAATGAATCCTACTATATAAAGGGTGTACTATTCATCAAATTCAAAAAATGAGAAGAACAAAGGAAAGAAAAGAAAAACGTGAGAAAGAAGAGGGGGAAGAAGAAGAAGAAGAAGAATAGAAGAAAAAGAAGAAAAAGAAGAAAAGAATGAAGAAACAAGAAAAAAAAAGGGGTTTAGCAACCATGGATAAGCTAGGAAGATGAAGAAGAAGAATCCAATAGATGAAGGTAATGAATATTCACCCAAATTGTTATATTTGAGTTTTTGAGTTTTGATGATAATAGTAGGATGATTTACTTGGATGTGATTATAGATGAGCGTTTCTTGTGCTAAAAATGGTGATTGGGGAAAAAACCTCAACTTGTGCAATTTTGGGAAAAGATTAAATGAAGTAAATAGAAAAGATATAGGTTAGTATTGAGTAAGATATTGATTATGTTATGGATGTTATTTGAGGCCTAATGGAATGCTTGTTGTAATAAAAGTGATATAGGAGTTATGGGATTGCGTTTGGGAAAATTGGTTTGAGGAAGCAAATACAGAACCTGGAAAATCAGGTTCGCGTCACGAAGCAAAAGGGTTTCGCGTCGCGACGCGTAGAAGGAAATTTGGGCACGCCTCTAGAGGTTTCGCGTCGCGACGCGTGAACCAATATTTGCCCAAATTAGTTTCAAGACATTCCAGTTCCACCCGAACGCGTTAGAGGCTACCCTATAAGTCTCGTATCAACCCGTACGTATAACTTACGTCATAATATATGTACTACATGCCTCAGAATGATAGCCCTTATTTGAATAGAAAAATTTAACTTGATTCTGATCTATATATTCTTAATCCATTTTCTAATCGAAATTATCGATGATAGATCATCGCAGGAACCACAAGTTCTTCAGCGAAGTAATGAAAGGCTAATGGAACTTCAACATAGTGAGTGGACACTACTCTTTTTAATTGATTTTTTTTTATTGTGTTATTTTTGCAAACAGACTTATTTTTACGCTTTAGGGCGTTAGATTACTTTTATCACAGTTATTTCATAAAGATTTATGTTTTAAGTTATGTTTGAGACATGAATGTTTTTCAAGCATTATTTTATGGTTTTCGGGACATGGGGAAAAACCACCCCAGTATGTAACTTGAGATAGCCTGGAATTTGTAACATCCCGCCTAGGCCAGGATGCTACCGGCAGGAGACATGCTAAACCCATCTTCATAAGCCTCTGAATCTACCGAAATTTCGGCATGATGTATTCGTAACATCATGCAACCTGGCCTATAGCCAGCACCAAACAACAAAACCCAACACATCGGCCTCAGGCCGGAATATCAACAACAAGGCCTCAGGCCTGAACTCAATGAACAAAAGTAAAACTTGGCCTCCGGCCAGAACTCAAGATAACTACTACACTATTACATATTCTTTACTCATATGATACAAATGTAAAAATACAAATACAAGGGCCGTGAGGACCCATAACTCAACCCATGACTCTCTTGACTGCAGTTGGGGCGATCCACTGTCTTCAAAGTCTTCACCAAACTGCTGCAAGTTATAAAGACTGCTACTAACCTGCAAGACTAACAACGAAAGTGATGTGAGTAGTAATGACTCAGTAAGTAATCATGCAGACATTTACAAACAGATAAACTATATGATCTAATCCAATTAATTATCATATTGCTAGTTACTGTTCTTTTGATCTGAGCACGCACAAACAACTAGCTTCTGGTTACTACAGTTCTTATAACTCATTAAATTTTATTTTACTAGCTAGCATTTAACGTCCATTACACTTATATTGTGATGCTCTGATTCCTTTCTTAACATTTCTGTATGTTCTAAGCTAGTCGAAATTAGACAATTAGAGTAACTTTCTTTCTTTTACAGTCTTGAAATATCATCAAATCGGTCAAATAAAACTTATTCTTTCTACCAAACCTTCATCTTTAACTGTCTTACATTCTATATGCTATCTCTATCATTAATATACTTTTACATGCAGTTAATAAAAATCACTCACATAATAGATCACTACATTACTATATACATGTGCAAATCACTATTTTCAACTCAATAACACCGAACATGTATATGAACTTATATTGTCATACACTACTATTCACAAAGGTTAATCTTATATAGACATACAAATTGTATCGTTATTAACCACTTATGCATATAAATGTAACAATGCCATCATGCATGACTATGAGCTATATATAACCCGGGTGGTATTTGAAATGTATGATTGATATGCATAACTTGTAAACTACTTTCTACTTAAACATGCCATATGGTTCAGGAATTACTTTTTGAAATCCTTTTTCTGAAAACTAATATTAAAATCGAACTTACTGAAAACCTCCTTCAAATCTTTAATTTCTAGAAACCATTTCTAAAATCTGTTTTCTGAAAACTGTAAACTATAATCTGGTTTTCGAAGACTATCAACTGAAAGTCTAAAAGCTGTATAAAATCTGAAATCTAAAAGCTCCAAATCTGAAAACTGTGTTTGAAAACTAGAAACTTTATCTCACTCTTTCTTTCTGAAAAAGCTCTTTCGGAAAACTGTAACTGGAAGCTGAAAACATTGTTTGAAACTGTAATATGTATTTGGAAACTAAAAAATTTCTCTGAATTTTGTGTTTCTGTCTGAAAAACTGGACGTATGAGGGCGTTACGTATCGACGTCCCCTCATACGCCTATCTGGAGGCAGAAGTGCAAATCCATGACTTTGGGGCGTTACGTATCGCCGTCCCCCAAAACATGCCACTACTGTCTCATATCTGGTGGTCTTGGGGCGTTACGTCTCGCCGTCCCCCAAGCCACAATCTGGAGGATCTGAGAGCGTCCCCTCAGTCCTCAACATGTGCACATGTTTCAGAATCCGTCAATTCCAACAATGTACAGCTGGGATGGGTCAAATCCCAAATCCCGAATCCAAAGTATCTGTCAAGTCCAAACTGTGTCTCAAGTTACATACTGGGGTGAGTTTTTACCTCATACCCCGAAAATCATAAAACCATATAAGGTATCTCAAAACTGAAAGAAAACATTTTTCTGAAATGTATTATCTTTCAAATCATTTGAAACTTTTCTTTGAAACATTTAAAATTTTTGAAAACATTCTTATTTTTTGCTTAACTGTTGAAAATCTTAACACACACACACATGCACATGCATATATGCATTTTTCATGCTTCTCTCTACTCTAGTCATGATTCCATCTATAATGATCTTACAGACTATATGCTCAATTATCCACAAAATGCTTACTCAAACTAAAACATGTTAAATTTATCTTACGTTCATATATATTTATATTTATCTATACATGCACACAGTCAAACCATCATAACTTAGCTCACCTCTATAACTTACCTTGCTGGTAGCTCACAATCAATATATTGCATAATTTATATTCAAACACATGCAATCAAAACTCTACTACTATATTAGACCTCAAACGTATATGAGTTCCAATATCTTAGTTCTTAAACTGCTTTGCCATTTTCCAACTGTCAACTTGTGCTCAAGAATCTCAAGTCATAATCTTTTATATATATTCTCATGTGATGCATATTCTATTCATTCATGCTCTTTATCACTTTATACACTCATATCTATCCTCATGCTGCTAATATACTTATATAACGCATAAATTACAACTTTATTCATATCTCTAGTTCAAATCTGATTATCCCATTTATAACTCTAATCCCATTTCCTAGGGTGTAGCTTCTACATCCCTCAAACCCAAGTCTCATTTAATTATGATTATAAACATAACATCATTCATATGCTCTATCTCTCTATATAAATACATATACTTATTTACCTCTAGACATGCGTCTCTTTACTTCTATATACTCATGCTTATCTCTTGCTTGTGTGCATGCTTATGATTGTTTATTCTCATCTTTATATATATATAGATTTCATAAATCTATCGATATACTACCTTATTATATTACTAGTTTCGAACATCGTTAAGTCTACCAAGTACTCAGAACACGAGTTACTTACCTGGTTGTGGTCACTCCTAACCTGAATCCGATCTGTCAAAACAATAATAACACAGGGTCAGAATCGCTATTTGCGGAACTTTCAACTCATCTAAAACAACTGCGGGTTTCCCTGAAACACCCGAATCATCTCTGATACTACAGTCTAAGTTTCATTACTCTATTACATGCTTACATGCTATTCTAAATTAGCTAGATGGGTCATATTCTCATTTTACGCGTTTGCGGCAAAACTTGCGGAAAAGTTTCCGCAAACGCTACGGAAGGGTCTCGAACCCCTGCGAACTAATCCAGAATTACTTAATTACCCTCGCAATACCATAATTATATCTTAACTATGATTACGGTTATCTACGCTCAATCACGCGAGAAACTCCGTTTTACCCGAAACTCGCTAATTCTACCGGATCGATCAAATCTAATCTGTTCTCACTCGAATTCTATAACAAGCATCGATTTAACATATTATATCATATCCAATTCATTTCATGTCAATTTTTTATACTACGGAAATACTGGAAACATCCGAACATAAAACTATAAACTTTAAAATAACGAAATTCTAACGGAGAGTCGTACCGAAATTCTGAGGCCATATTCAGACTCCCAACGGCCATACGAACGCGCTGGTGCGATCGGAATTTCGATCGGAGCTATTGTTCATCCTGAGTTTACTGTTCACCGCGGCTTTATTTCTCGTTTCGCGTGCAACCGACCGCTGATCGGCAAAATCGACTTCGCATACTCATAGTACTCTCCGAGGGCTTTGATTTGGTAGATGGCTCGGGCCGTGAAATGAACCGACGAGCCGGGATCGGGAACCTCAGAATCACGCATGTCTTCTCCTCCCTGTGCCATTTCCGGCCACCGTTGGCCTGAATGCCGGCCACTGCAAGGTCGGCCATCCTCCGACGATCCCCCTGGTGGGGTCGCGCGTTGCCGGCGACGGCCTGAAGGCCGGCGACACCTCTCTCTCTCGCCCGACGTCTGTCTTTTTTTCTCATTTTTTTTTAATTTCTGTATTTCCTTCTCTCTAATGTTATAATAATAAATATAATAATACAAATATCATATATCCGTAAATGACTAAAATGCCCCCACTAGGAAGGGTATTTTCGGAAATATTCAATTTTGAAGCCCTTCTGGCACGCTTATCGAAATGTGCTCAACATGAAAGTTGTTCGTCTCGGAAAAACGAGTTCGATGGTTCAAAAACCAACTCAATCGAAGTTCGTTTGCTAATTTCGTGACCAAAACTGTAAACTTTACGTGTAATATAAATATCGTGTAACTGATTCCTTGAGACGACGCGTCTTCTGATGCGACAACTCTTCACTTTATATTATTTTGACCCATATGACCTCGCTTGATCTCTTATTCTCCGTTATCATCATGCTCCAAGACCATGACATCAGTCTGGGAATCTTCTAGAACAGTCCCGAAAATCTGGGATGTTACAGAATTGATGAACATAAGACATGTGTATATGTAGAGGACTGGGGGACGGCGATACGTAACGCCCCCAGATCCTAGTTCAGGGCTAGGGGGACGACGATATGTAACGTCCTTAGAACCTAGTTTCAGGATCAAGTAGTAGCATGGAATGTCACTACCGACTCTAGTTTTGTGGCTTGGGGGACGGCGATACGTAACGCCCCAATGCCATCAGTTTTAGGGTTAGGAGTGACATGCTTTGGGGGACAGCGATATGTAACGTTCCAAAGTCATGGTTTTGCATTCCTGGCTCCAGATAGGCGTATGGGGGGACATCGATACGTAATCCCCTCATACGTCAAGTTTTTCAGATACATACCAGTTTTCAAATTCCAGATTTTCAGTATACGGCTTTTAGAAATAAGATTTTAGAAATAGTTTTCAGAATCCAGATCTTCAAAAGTAGTTTTCAGAAATATGAGTTTTATAAAGGAGATTTCAGACGCAGTTTTCTGAAAATAGTTTTCATATAAAATTACTTATGGCACTTTGGTTTGAAAATCAAATGTTTTGATATTAGTATTTCAATTTTCCGTCCACTCACTTAGATCGTGCAACGATCTAACCCCCCACTCCCAATTTCCTTATCTTGCAGGTTTCTCGGAGGATGAGCTCGGGAGGACGAATATTGTTGCAGTCATTAGGGTGTGGAGTCCACCTGGCCAAGTTAGAAGTGAAGTCCAGTTCAGTTAGAGTTAGGAAATGACATGTAACATATATCTTATTTAGTAAAGGTTTCATATACATTGCATTGTAATAATCATTGTCAGAGTTGTATTATGTATTAATACAGAGTATGTGTATGAAAAGTGTTATACATTCATGAGTGATGAGTTGGGCAATGGTCTCTTGCATAAGTTTTTATGTGAAATATTAATTGATGAAGTCAGTAGTCAGAGGCTTAGGGGAATAGTACGGCCTATTCCCTGTCGGTAACGTCTCCCAGATCGGGGATGTTATAAAAGATAACTTGTTCATAACATAGTTTCTTTTAAACTGTATGAAACTCTTCGGAAGAGTTTCCATAATCATAGTCATTTGGCTCCGCTCGTCAATACGAGCTCCATGGGTTTTGACAGTATTGAGATAGGTCATCATCCTCAAGATGTGCTATCAGACTAATGTCTCTTCCTTAATCCTATCAGTCATCACTGAAACCATAGCCTCATGACGCTGACGCTTCGAAGGATGCCTGAACATGCCCTGCAATAACTCCATCATCTGAGATATTGTAGCCATAGGCTCATGATTTGCAGCAAGTGTTAGGGTTGGTGCTCGGAGTGCCAATCCGGATCGTATTTATGTCTGATTCATGAATACGAACAATTACTTTTTCCATAATATTACTTATTTATGGTAGTATTTCTTGATTTTATATACATATTCGATCTAATTATGATTAGATTGAAACTAAATATGGTTTAGTGATATGTATATATTAGACAACATACCCGATAATATATTTTTAGTGCGCAGTTACAAAGTAGTTTGTAATTGACATTGGAAAGTGTCACTACTAAAAGTATATTATCAAATAAAGTTCCTGGTCAAGATTTACTAACATGGGTCGGTTAGTAAAATCCACTGAGACCAGTACATGTCGTATATCAAGACTTGGTCTGATGGTTTATCCCAATGAACCATGAGTCTTGGGAGACTTGTATAGACATGTAGGTATTTATTTGATAAACATTGAACGACTCACTGAATATTTCCTAATAGATGGTACACCAACGTCAACAAGAATCTTCTCGAGTCGAGTAGCATAGTGTTCATTCGACTTGAGATACCACTGTGGATATACGAGTTATCCTCCACACTTTGATGACAGTCATGTGACCGGTGCAATCACACGCGTATAACACAATCGCACGTATCATTCAAGTAGTATAAAAAATATCGATCCCACGAAGACTTGATATCTAAGCTATTACTTAATGAAGCCAAATTTTTACAAGTATTTAATGGATTGATTGTTTGATTGGGTGGTGACTTTAAAATTAAAACAAGTAAATAAAATGACGTGAAAGTAGATTGAGGAAAATTCAATATTATTAAACTATCCATGGTTGTGAATTCTTCCAATACCTTTTAAAGATGAAGTGATTATTTTACGTTTGTGTAATTTATTAGTTTACTAACCTGGAACACGAAATTTGGCAAAAGCCTCTGTGATGATCAGATACAAATACCTAGTGTAACCCAATTAAATCATATGTCTATATCAACCAAGTTACCTGAATTCATTAAGATTAAGTTCCAATTATGGCTACCCCCGCCCGACGGGTATATGTCTATCCTGTAAGGAAATCTATTAAAGGGTTATCTATCCTCAAGGAATATCGTAGGCTATGAAGTCTAAGGCTGAAACCTAAAATTCCTTTGTCAAGTTTATTTTAAGTTTACCCGATCAATCTTATTAGTGGCTAGTTAACAAGAAGCATTAAGCTTAAGACTTAATAAGTAAACATTTATATTACATAAATTATAAAATAACCACTTATAAACCGGTGATATTGTAATTCATCATAACCCCAGATAACTGACTTAGTTACGACACATATCTAAGGCTAGTAAAAGCTTAAATAAAATAAAAGACATAAAGTAAATGCTGGAAAGTAAATGCGGAAAGGTAAATACTGGAAATTAAAAATGTAAAAATACAATAAAAGAAAATAATGAGGTTAAAGGATCCACTTTTATCACTACTATTTTAGATCTCCCTTATTATAATATATAAACTTTGCGTGATAATTACCAACCAGCCATATAGGCGGTATCCTGATTAAATCAAATTAATAATTAATTACCAACCAGACGGTATCCAGTTTAGTCAAGTTTAAAACCAATTTCAATAATTACCAACCGACCAATAAAGCGGTATCCTCTTTAAGCCATGTTTTAAATAGTTTATATATTATAATTAATGGAGATTAATCTAAATATTAGTAATAAAAGCTTTACATTTTACCCCAGCAGTGGGGAGTTACCTCATCATTACTAAAAAGTAAAAACTGAAAAAGTAAAGAAAGGAAAGTACTGTTGCGTAAAAATAAATTGCAAAAAGTAAAAACTGAAAAAGTAAAGAAAAGAAAGTGTAAATGCGAAATTAATTATTGAAAGCTGTAAATAAACAAACAAGATACAATCTTCTTAGTATTCTTAAGGAATTACATAGAATAAAGTATGAATTGAAATCTGAAATTTCGAGCTCAATTTATAGGCAAATTTTTCCTCCATGCGTCGCGTAAGTTTGTTTTTGTGTCGCGACGCGCCGTTGATGAAGGATGCGTGGCACGCGAGTTACGGAGATGGTGACACATAGCACAGCTGAATGATTAACAGAATTATTGTGCTGATGTGGCGTTGACTGAATTATTGTGCTGACGTCATTGATGACGTGGTGATGATGATTATCGGCAGCATGTGATGGTGACACGTGGCACGTCGCACGTTAGCAGATTTCCTGAGATGTTGACACGTGGCAGGCGCACGTTAGCAGATCTGGCGCACGTTGGCAAACAATACACGTTAGTATGGCACACGTTAGCAAGGCACATTTTAGCAAATCTTCTCTGATTGTGACACGTGTCCCGGCGCACATTAGCAGACTTCGGCACACGTTAGCGTTCTTGACGCAGGCTGCGAGTCGCGACGCCCAAATGATAGTTTTGCCATTTTTGCCCATTTTTCACTGTTTTGGCCCCGAGTCACCTCCAAAGAGTCCTGAAACTTTATTTATCTACAAAATAACACAAAATACATTAAAATATTCACAAAACTCAAGAAACTATACAAAATATTTGGTCAAATGAGTGAGAAATAGTTATACATTTACCACTCATCATCACGTCACTGATCTATTTAGATCAGACCTCCGCCTATTCGTTGGGTGTGGACTGATGCTCATGATATCCTGTGAGTATCATATAGAATCCGCCAGTCCTGTGTACATGGCATATGGATCATGTACGTATTTGCAATCTAGTAAATCCATGTCAGTGGTATACTTCGGAAACGAGTTCCAAGTGTATTTAGAGATCGTAAATTTAAAAGTCGACTATATTATGTTGGACAATTATGACTCATAGCATCACTATTTGTTAAAGACATTGTGGTTTTTGTACAAATTAACTGTGTGACAAAGGAAATTGCTATTTTATCATTTTGTAATTAGATTACTTGAATATATAAATGATAAAAGTCCTTATGATTAGTTCCGGATTAATAAGATATGAGACAATATCAATCCACTAAAGGTTTAATCATTAAATATCCCTAGTCGTAGTATTATTGAGATTAGACATCGATAATGCGGAATAGACTAGTATTACACTTGTGCGCGTTATGGAAGCGTAACAGCATAGTTCTCATATATTTGGGTATTGGATACCCATGCAAGTGTAATATGAGGTTCTGTTTACCGATGGTACGGGAACAGCTTCACTTTGGATAGACCCATCGGAATCCCATTGGTAGTATGACTATATGTCTATGGGAATCCGAATCAGGGTAAGTGTATTTGGTCTTAACTTGAGACTTACATCGCTAATACTTGCGACAATCAATACGCTTTGGTTTTGGTCGTCCGGGGCTTTAACAGGTTCTGTGTAAGCCTCTTTTGGGTTTATTGAAAATTGTAGTATATTGGGTGTGATGTCAAGATAGAAGTATCACTTCAGTCATATGGAGATGATGATCACGCAGGGATACATAACTTGTACTCTAATATATTGCAACTATCGGGATAATATGACAAGGTCATGATTATCCGATTAAAGAGACTAGTTGCTAGTGATCCAATATATGCTTCGTACGGGGCAAACACAATTCCAGCCCCAGGCCTAGCATGTGACTTCCAATGTTGGATCGTAATACGCAATACTTAGTATACTACGTCTGGTATAAATTATGTATTCTTTAAAAGAATATTTCTGGAGAATTGGGTAGGCACGGTGTTTTGCTAGAAGCCAACCATGTCTTGTAAATCGGTAAGAACATGGTACCGGGTACACACGTGTTCGGATAGTCCGAAGACCGGATTTATTGCCAACATATCCAGGGATCTCATGGGTCGCTTCCCAAAGATTCACCGATGACGTTTGACTCGAGCAGAATTAATCTGAGATTAATTATAAGAGAGAGAAAATTAATCTAGGATTAATTACGGCAAGAATTTATCTGGGATAAAATTTGATTAAGAAAGAGATAACGATTAATTTTGAATTAATCGCTTAAATAATATATTCGATATATTAATTGAAATTAGATTTCAAAGCGGAATTAAAATTGGATTTTAATTCGGGCGATGTAACAGTGCTACGGTCAACAGTAGTCGAGACCACTGGTCGTTACTGACCGGCGTAAACACACACGTATAACGCAAGCGCACATATCGTTCAAGTAGTATAAAAATATCGATCCCACGAGGACTTAATATCTAATCTATTAATTTTATGAGGTCAAATGATTACTAGTATCTAACAGGATGTTTGATTGATTTGAAATGGTGACGATTCTAAATTTAAAAACAAGTAAATAAAATTATTCGAAAATAGGTTTTAAGAAAATTCAATATTAAAAACTATCTAGGGTTGTGATTTCTTCCAATATCATTTTAAAGATGAAGTGATTATCTTAAAGTTGGGTAATATATTGATTTATTAACCTGGAACACTAAATTATGTGTAAGCCTCTGTCGATGGTCAGACACAAATACCCAGTTTAACCCAATTGAACCATATGTCTATGTCAACCAAATTATCTGGATTCATTAAGTTTAAGTTCCAATTATGGCTACCCCCGCCCGACAGGTATATTCCTATCCTGTAAGGAAATCTATTAAAGGGTTATCTATCCTCAAGGAAGATCGTGGGCTATTGAGTCTAAGGCTGAAACCTAAAATCCCTATGTCTAGTTCATTTTAGATTTACCAGATCAATTTTATTAATGGCCTGTTAATGAAAAAAGCATTAAGTTTAAGATTCAATAAATAAATCTTTATATTACCCAAGCTATAATCTAACCCTTATAAAACGGTGATATTGGATTTCATCACAACCCCAGATAACTAATTTAGTTACAACACATAACTAGGGCTAGTAAAAACTTGAAAATAAAAGACATAAAGTAAAAATGCGGTAAAGTAAATACTGAAAAGTAAATTACAATAAAATAAAATGCTAAGGTAAAATGAATTACTTTTACTACTACTAATTTAGATATCTCCCATAAAATAATATATAAACTTGTGATTCTTTTTCCAACCAGCCATATAAGCGGTAACCTGATTAAGTCAAATTAAGTCCAACCAGCCATAAAGGCGGAACCAAAATTAGATTATCAACCGACCAATCTGGCGGTATCCTTTATTAGTCAGGTTTAAATCAGATTAAAATGAATTACCAACCGACCAATCTGGCGGTATCCTTTTTAAGTCAATATTTTAAATAGTGAATATATTATTTTTAAGGGAGATTAATCTAAATAGTAACAGTAAAAGAATTACCTTTCACCCTAGATGGGGGAGTTACCTCCTCTGGTAAATAATAAAAACTGTAAAAAGTAAAAAGTAAAAATTAAATTACTATATTAACAAAACGTAATTAAAATTAATTACAAAACTAAAAAACTAAAAAACTAAAAATTAAAAGAAAGTAGAGAGAGAAACTCTCTCTTTAGATAGAATATAAGAGAGAGAGTGGTGCATTCAATTCTGAAATCTCGAGCTCAATTTATAGGCCTCGGTAGGATTCCAGCGTCGCGACGCCAAGGACCTCAGCGTCGCTACGCCAGTTTTTATCGACGTGGCACGCTTTGGTTCGCTGGTTTGAAGATTCTGGATAAGCTGATAAGGTGACACGTGGCGCGGTGGTTGGGCTTCAATTATTGTGACACGTGGCGGCTTCTGATTGGTCGCTGAGATTCTTATCCGCCACGTGTCAGATAAGGATTAGATACTCAATTATTGATGCTGACATGGCGATGACGTGGCGGTGTCGTGGCGACACGTGGGAAAGAGACTTTCGGCACCGTAGAATTACGACACGTGTCACTTCCTGATTGGCTGATGCTGATGTGGCACGACACGTGCCAATTTTGACTTGTTGACTTGCTGACGTGGCTGATGACATGGAGACACGTAGGATGACATGTGGCACACATGGCGATGATGACTGTCGGCACCGTAGGATGCTGACACGTGGCACGGTGCATGTTAGCAGATCGGCTGTGATGGTGACACGTGTCACGACGCATTTTAGCAAAGTCAAACTTTTCTCAGATTCTGATTTGTGGACCCGGCGCACGTTAGCACTGTTTGGCGCATTTTAGACATCGCGACGCAAAAGTCTTCAGCGTCGCGACGCGCTAAAGACCAAAATATCCCTGTTGACGCATTTTTGTCCGTTTTTGCCCCAAATTGCCTCCAATGCTTTCCAAACTTTATTTATCTGCAAAATAATACAAAATACATCAAAACGTTCACAAAACTCGAGAAACTATATGAAATATTAGGTCAAATGAGTGGGAATAAGTGATATAAATACCACTCATCAGTTACATTATTTGATATCGAATAAATATGTTTAGGTGAAATATGAATGAATTATTCATATTAGATATTGAATAATTTATTTGGTAATTTTAAAGGTTTTAAAGTTACAATTTTGCCTGAACCACGAGCTTCCGCTATGCTCGTGCTAAAACCCCAACGGCAAGAACCTTAGACAACTCTGCTAGCAAGTAGGCATCGCGTACAGTCTGGCCAGCATTTCTAGCCTGCTCGGGAGGACATTCCTCCGTCATGACAAACTTTAGGTCTTCACATACATGTTATTTTTCTACTTGACATAATTTTCTCCAATTAATTTATTGTTAGAGAGAATGGAAATTATCGGAGAAACTATGGCTGAAATAAAATAAGTAAACATGCATTTAATATCCATTAATCGCATATTAAATTATCAAACATTTTAACATAAAATTAAACATGATGCATGAACCATGAATAATGAATTAGAAACCTAAGAGAATTATTATACCACATAAATCTATCATCCCACAAATAAGCATCGTCGTATGGTAGGTCAAGTATTCACATGATAGATCGAGACAGTCGCGATTGATTAATATATACAGGAATAACTCTTATTCCTATATTAACCAACCATCATTTTATTTGATCAAGGAATATTAATTAACATTTAATAATTCCTTTGTGAGTGTGACCCGTCGTTTCAGAAGCCTTGGACTTAACTAGTGAAGTACCGTTGTAAGGTAGGTCAGTTCATCAGATACATCTTGAGTCCATATCTTAACGGAATCCAAACTTAATATTGACCTAAAATGGACACCATCCATAGGGGGACGAAAACAAAGTCGTCTCGAGGCGCATTTTGAATCTCACGTTTTCAGACTAACAATGGAGATTGTGGGATATACTGTCGTATATTCCTCTCCCACTCACTATTTTAAAATAAAGGTTTCTTTTTTAAAAATATCTAATATTTTAATATACTAGTGTGAATAAATTTATGACGGCTAAATCATAACTCTTATTTAAACTAGTAAATTATTAGTGACCTTACCAATTTTAACTCTTAAAATTTAACTCACTAATATCCATTAGTCTCTATTAATTATTTTATTCAATTAAACTAATTTGATTGAGGTGGTTTTAGTGACCTATTATATTTTTAACTCTTAAAATATTAAAACCTAACAAGTTTAAAATTTTAAAATTCTAAATAGGTCAAAATTTTAATTAAACCATTTAATTAATCTAAGTGCGTTATAAAATCCAATGGTACGTGGAGTTGTATCCCAAGTGCATACCATATTAACGTCCATTCGGAATCGGATATGAAATTTATGTCCGGGTTTCCATCCTATATACTAATGAAATTCATGATGCGCTTATTAAGCCCATTTTTTAGAATTTCCAATTTTAAACTACAAAACCAATTAATCTAATTAATCGTTTTTCATGCATACCATATTCCAATTTAACCATTTTAAATTTCATAAAATCATATTTTATGTCTAGAATATTTATGAATCCAAATCATGTTATGGCATGTGAAAATGCAAGAGTAGACATCCTAAGCTATATGACATGTTATCCAAATATTTCAAATTAAACAATCATATAAGATATTTTGCATTGACCGGACTCTTATTTTTCTTATACTAATCTAATTAGTACAAAAAAATTCTCAAAGCATCCCTTGGTCTTCAAATCTCGCTCCAAGGTGATGTTGGCTCTTTTTGCGATTTTGGTGCTCCAAATTACAAAAAATTAAAATTTTACATAGGAAAATTAAATTACAATATTTGTAAAGAATGGCCTTATGGCCTTATATCCCAAAACCAAAACCAACATAAAATAAGAGCCGAAAAAATTTACGACCAATGTAAAAAACCATTCATCACATGAATCAATAATAACCATTCATCTCATGAATATAATTTTGTGCCTACTCATCTAAACATGCATATTATTATTTATAAATTATATAAATAAATAAAAACAGTAACTTTAAATGAAAAATAGAAGGGTTAAGAACACTTGTCAACCTCACTCTTAATGTCAATTGTAGGAACCACTTTCCTAGCGCATCGGAAACATGTTAAGCACCCGAGATCGGACAAGAAAAATTGTTATGCCATTCTCTCCTTAAGGTCAGATGTTACCAACTCCACCACTGAAATTTTACTTTTATTTTGAATAAAAGTTCAGCCCCCGAACAGCCACGGAATGACAGATCAAATTTGGACTGTTTTGGACCCGAAAACGCTCCCAGCTCACTGCCGAATTCAACCCCTATTTACGTTAACAGTCCCTATGTGTTTCAGGTCTGATTTTTCAGTTTAAAACAGCCCTAACACAGTCCTAAAATATCCCTAAATATTCCCTAAAAATTCTGGATCAAAAGGAGTTTGAACCGAGCCCCGTGACACTCTTTGGGGGTGCGGTAGTGAGAAGAAAATTGATCACTGTCGTGTGGTGTGTTTGGAAGATGAAGATGAAGAATTTGGTTTGAAACCAAATAGCCTTTTGTGCTATATATCGTCACCAACAGAAAGTATGGTGGGCTACACTCACAATCTTATCTCCAAACTCTTTAAAGATCAAACGTCACACTAGATATTATTTTTGGTTTTTCTTTCTTTTTATTTTCTCAACCCTTAAGAGAATTCTTAGAACAATGGAAAAGTGACTAGGGTTTGAATTAGAGAGATTGGAAAAAAAGAAAATCACATTTTCTTTTTATACCTAGGGTTATTAATTTCCAAAATTAATAAAACTCTTCCCCTCCCCAGCACATAAGTTTCGGCCACCCTAGGTTTTTTTTTCAAAATTTTATAACACCAAATCTTATATTCAATGTCACAATTATAATAAGGAATGTTACAGAATAAATTGATTTAATACATTTTTGAAAAATGTGTAACTTCCATTCCAAACCAAAAGTTTCCAAAAACTATTTTAGGAAATACAAATAATATCTTTATTAAATTATATAATATAATTTAATAATAAATAATTATCATATAATCATTTATTATAAAAACCATATATTAAAATTTAATATATAGTTTCAAGTGTGATAAAATATATTATTAATCATATTAATAATATTTACATATGTGATTATATAATTGGACTATCCAATTATATTTTATCTGCTACGGTATATCGAGCTAGCACGAGGACCAAATGGACCTACGGTTCCGAGTAGGGGTGGGCACCGGATCGGATCGGATCGGATTTGGCTATCGAACCCAATCGAATCATGTTTGGTTCGTTTGTGGAATTTCGGATCGGATCGGATAAATTTGATAACTATCGGATCGAATCGGATTTATCCGATTTGATAACAAATCTGAATCCGATAAGGAATCCGATTTGATAACGGATTCGAAATCCGATAGAGAATCCGATTTGATAATAAATCCGATAGTATATTCGATTTGATAACAAATCCGATTTGATAACGGATCCGATTCGAAAAATTTATCTGAAAATTTGTAAATTCGTAACAATTTTATCGAATCGGATCGGATAACTTAAAATTCAAATCAATTTTATCAAATCGGATCCGTTATCGAATCGGATCCGTTATCAAATCGAATCCATTATCGGATTCATTATCAAATCGGATTCTCTATCGGATTCGAATCCGTTATCAAATCGGATTTATCCGATTCGTTAAGTATTCGAATCGGATCAAACAAATCCGATCGGATCCGATAGTTATCGGATCGGATCGGATCGAGTTTGATAAGGTTATCAAACCTTATCGGATCAAACAAACTAATACTAATCGGATCGGATCGGATTCGGATTCGATCCGATCCGAATCCGATAATGCCCACCCCTAGTTCCGAGCTCCAATAATCCCGAAATATTAATTAAGTTCTTAATTAAATATTCCGAATTATTAATTCTGGGTTATTCCACTGAAATTCTGAAGCTGCACTCTCATTGCCGTACATAGATAAATTAAGCTGAACCACATCGGTGTCCATCGATATAGTCATTGCATACGGATTGGTTCTTCACGAGTATCTCATAATTAGAGCCGGGTCATAATATCTGTTATATCCCTCTAATTATTTTTATCTTAAGTACCATTGATTCTCTAATGAACGATTTATTCATAATTATTATAAATATTAATCTTTCTATTCGTAATAGAAAGACTCGAGCGCTCTAACCGTTCAAGTACCGAACCTTTAAGGAATATACTCCTCTACTTCTCGCAAGAAGGAGTGAACTCCATATCTATATAAATCGTTCCCAGTTACGCACCAAACCATGTCCCCAAAATACGTAGCTATTAGTCGGGATTGCTACACCAACTTCACCTTTGTAAATCAAAGGACATAGCTTGTCATGCAGGAGTTCGTAGTACACTCAGGATTAAGCTCAATCCATATATGACCATCTAGTAGATCGAAATGATTTAATGGATATTATAAGAAACTCATTTCTATCTGGGTCAAGTCCTATATGATCACATCATATAAAGTTTCTTTATTTTCATGTCTCCATATGGACGATCCCGGATTAAGGTCGCTATACAAATATAGAATGGACCGCAGCTATAGATAAACCACAAACAAAGTACCCTCTTTATTTGCTCTCTATGGACTATTTTAGATTACTAACTTCAGACTTAAATCCTCTTGTGTATGACACTCATACACTAAGTCTGGAGGTACATGAGTAATATAGGGTAAACAAGATGATTTACAATATGCGATATTAAATAAATACTTTGATAAATGAATAATGTATCATTTTATTTCATAAAATATAATTCCGTTTACATTACATGAAGCTCTAGGACATATATCCCAACAATATGTACTTTCACCAAAGTAGATGTGATGTATTGATAATTTCCCTTAAAAATACATAAACATAAGGGAAATTTATAGAAATGACCATATACGTTTTCAAATTATAAAAATAATTGTACCATAAATATTTTATTGTAAACACCAAATATATGAGTTTTGGACCAAATTAACTTTGGCCAACAAAAACTCTAAACTTACAATTGTTGTTTGTATCCCAAATATATATAGTTTGTCTTGTTTGTATCCCAATTGTTGTAAGATAATCATACCGCAAGTATACGGTGTCAAGTTTTATTAAAGAGTGAATATAGAGTGTCGAATCCACATGAATTGAAATCAATTTCGCACTTAGTACTATAATTAATAAACTTAACTTTAATTAGAAGCAATTTAAATTAAACTAAATTAAAACTATAAACTAAATAAATGAAAAGTCAAAAAGTTTAAATTGAGAAATATCATGATGAGAAAAATTTTAGAGTCTGATTTCACCTACCTATCTCCTATGTATTTGTTATGTCAATCAATTAGTATTCAATTTCTTAGTTTATAAGCCAATGATCCTAAATTATTCTTCTCATTCTCCCGAGTGCTGAGTGAAAATATTATTAATTATGAATTTCGATATCCCTATAAAAATCAAGTAATCAACAATTCATTATGCTTTGTGATACTTTATTAACGACTTCAAAGGATTTATAGGTCTTCCGAACTCTATAAAATTCCTATATTATATTTTTTAAATCCTATTCAAAATCTCATCTCTCGAGTGATAGTATCTAAACATGGAATCATCTAATTTGTTACCAACAAATCAGAAGCATTAAACATAAGAAAATATAAATAAACTGAATTAAAACTTCATAATAGTTAATTGACAATCAAACATATAAGTTCAAGCATATGCTACATCATCCTCTAAAATAAGGAAATTAGTTCATGACTAGATAAAAGAATAATGAAAACGGAGTTATGAACATATTGGACATCATTAGAGTTTAAAAAAGAAACTAGAAGATAAAACATGAATCGAATCCCTTCGTCTTCGGATGTCATCGCCTTCGTCTCCTCTTTTTGCTCTTCAATCTCTCATTGGATCTTGTTAAATTATGTGTTTTCGAGCTCTTTTGTTGTATCTAATTCTCATATTTAGGGTTTTGGATGCACTTATGTATTTATAGGGAAGTCTTGGAGTCTTTATGTTTGTAGAAAACAGATTTCTTATTTTGAAAATCGTTTGGGCCGTCGTGACACCAGTTTTCCTAGAAATTGTGGTAATTTCTTCATGGCTGGTGGCGTCGCGACGCCGGCTTTTCTGCCAGGATGAGTGGTTTTTACGTATTTTCCTTCCCACTTGCTTCCTTTGCATCTTTAAACTCCTAAAATAAATACATTTACCCCAAGATCCATGCTCTAATTTCGGTTCCAATTCTAGTTTGGTTACGGTTCCACAAGTTTGGGAACCGTAATCGTTAACCGAACCGGAACCGGACCGAACAGTTCTGGTTCAATTTATTTTTAAAATAAAATAAATTAAAAAATGGAAATTAATTTTAATAAAAATTATATTATTACTAAATAAATATAATAAAAAATTATTTATTTGAACTTTATTATATTAAATTAAAAATAAAATAAAGAGCTTGAAATTAAAAAAATTTATTTATTTGTACTTAAATTTTATTATACTAATATTGGAACTGTCCGGTTCCAACAATTCGGCTAGGGTGGGAACCCTAACTGAATCGTACAGAACCGGTTCCAGTTCCCGAACCGGAACCAGAAGAAACTGGAATGAGACAGTTCCTTTCGGTTCGGTTTCGATTCCAAACCGGAATTGTGGTCGGGTCTATCTAATGCATCCTATCAATAAAACATAAAATAAACTACAAAACACTTAAAATGATACGAAACTTAACAAAATAATAAGATACAAATATATGAATAATTGGGTATTAATTACAATTATCACCAATACAACAAGGACAATCCAAAATCTCTCCAAATCAAATTTAGTCTCTTTAAGATTTTTTTCTCAAATTGAACTAGGAAATTTAACTAAATAATATTTTCTTATTTAATCTAAATTAAGACTTACTAATTAGAGTGCTAGCCCACTAAATTAAGGTCTAATAGATTAAATATTATTTTGGCTAATAATTAATTAACTATTAATATCAAATATTTATTTATATAATTAAATCTAAATTTTATTTTATATTTCGAATTATTAATCAAATTAATATTTTCGAAATATTATAAATGTCCTAATCTTGTTAGGAAATCTTATTTTAATTGAAAATCTAATTTTCATATTAATTGCCAAAATAATCACTAATTAATTTTTAATAAACATCCCTAAATTTGTAACATAAATGAGAACTGTATTTGTGCGACCATCATAGGTTCATTATCGAGTAGCAGTGTGATGATATTAACCCTTTAATATTTCATCTATATGATATCTCATAGATTATGGCCTAACGCCTAGCAGCATGTAATGACCCCTAGTTGATGAATGAAGTGAGAAAATATATGAACCTGTTAGAATACATTTCGAGTATGTCATCTCATTTCTTTATAATATTTATGTTCTTTATCGAGTTTGAGATCATGGTTAGGTTATCCTTACCACTCAATATATTTCAAAACTCGATCTTGTGGATTTGATATTTCTAAGATAGCGACTGCTTTGGCCAAAAACTTGTATCCACATCTTTGAGTTTCCTCGAAACATCTCTAACTTTTATCATCAAAGTTATCGGATCCCTTCTTGAAACACATATGACTTCGTACGTTATTAGCTCAAGACCATCTAGTATTTATTCATAGGACGTGGCTAGTCGAATGATGATATACTAGTGAATCATGAGTAGTATCGTACAAGTCAACATGTGATCTCAGGTCAGAGGATATAACGTCACTAATGTATTATTACGAAGATCAATGACCTTAAATAATAGTACCATGTGATATTATGCTTCTGTGGTCAAATTTGATATTTCATTCTACTAATGAAGACATATATTGTTTGTGTCTTTATGATATGAGACTTATAATCCATTTTATTAACATCAAATGTTAATCTAGGTGACACACAATAATATTGGTCGAGTGATATATTATTGTCATGTATAATAATCACATTTTACCAAGAACTTAATTTGAGACTTATTCGTATAAATATCGTTGACTCTCATAATCACAAACATTTTTTTGGATTAACGATATTCATTTGACATAATGTCTCGGGATACACACATAAAGTATGAATGCAAGGATGTGTAGAAATCAAAGATTTTTTATTAATAAATAATCAATTGTATTACAAAATATTACGCCTTAAACTATAACATTCATAACATGTTTTAAAACATATATTTTAACATAAAACCCTTAAATTACAATGTGAGGGGTGTATTAAATATGTAAATTTCTTATTTATGTCCGTGAGAAATTCACATAACTGTTTATATTGAGTTAATACATTAAAAAAAAAAGTAGTTAAAATCCTGATTTTTGATCTTGAAGACAAAACCCTAAAAATTAGTCTCCCCAATGATAGTACAATCATCCTTTGTTGAATTACATGTCGCACGACCTTGTAGATATTTTTTTTTTAAATATATTTCGTCTTCAATATCAGAAATTAAATATTTTTCATCAAATCCTAACTATTTTTCTAATCTATTAATTAATTCATAGTAAATTTCTCTATATAATAAATCATTAAAACAACCCACAATATTTGAAATCATTCTAATCTTAACTTCGTCTTTTCAAAATATTATCTGCTGATTATGTCTTCTATAATTATGGTGTTGAATGAATGTGATAGAGAAAATAAGAGAAAATAAAGATTGTGTAGTGAATTATTGGATTAAAATGATATATAGTGAATATAGTTCTTTGTGAAATACAAAATTTTTTAGGTTTCTTTTTTGTTCGAAAATAGTATATTTGGTTAATAAAGTAAGATGTTTGAGAATGTGGTTGTTTTTATGATTTAGAAAATTTAATGAATCATTTACGTAAAATTTCCTAAAATAATGATGTAATGATGTTTTCCACAATTATTTTTAAGTATTTTATTTTCGTTATTTTTTTTGTCGGTCTTGATAGATTGTATGTCCTAAGCAGAGATTTGGTTAAAATTGGTATTAACTTTTTAATGTGATTGAAATGTCTAAATGGCTTAATTATTTAAATAAAATCAAGAGGTCGCGAATTTAAATCATAAAGAATACATTTAGTTTGAGGTTTCGGTAGAATCATGATATAATGTATAAGGAAAAGTCTTACAGCTTCCTTTATTTTAAGGGGAAAAAGTAATTGGAACAGTCAATGTGTTCCACAACAAGAATCAGACGGCTAAGCAAATGAAACCTTTCTTCCAAATTTTACCCATTAACCTGTAATAGATCCAGTTTGTTGCAAGAATACAGTACATTGGATACAATCTTTTTTTTATTCATTTTCTTCTTTTGAAACTATCAAGATCCTTCAATTAGGGGTGTTTATGGGATATCCCATAAATGTGGTCGGCTAAGACTTCTAAATTTTAGCTAAAATTAATATCCGTTATTAAAAAAATATATATATTTTATCGATAAATATCACATATTTTAGAATTTATTTCGGATCCCAAAATTCAAGATAACATTCAACACATTCCCTCTCCATCCATAACCAACGTATCAAATGTCATTGGATGATCAAAATTCACTCCACAAGAGCTCCAACGATCATGCATAATAATGTGAAGTTTGAAAGATTTTAGGAAATTAAAGAGACAAGAACCACAAACTACCAAACCTAATTCTGTCATAGAAATTTCATTTCAATCTGCTTCATTGCATATGTTTTCACAGTATTACAAACTGAATTGGGATCCAATATCGAGTTAATTTGAATTGTGCTAAACTTTTCATAATTTTTTATCACGTGTACTTTAATATCGATTTACGGTTAAAATTCAGTTATATTTAAATTATTACCTATAACTACTAGTTATCATTTATAAAATACTCAATATAAAATTCAGCTCAGTTTCGAATCTAGATATGTAGGTTGCAATACTTTCAATTCAAATTTTGGGATAAAATAATAATTTATTAAAAAAATATATATTTTCCATCACTTATTATTAAAAAACTATACCTATTAAGTTTATAAATATTTTGTACTATGTTTTTAAAATATCTTCATATTTAGTTATTTTTTATTCATTTTTAGTTTTTTTTTTTTTTTACTAATAAGAAGTTTGGCCTAATTTATTCCTGTAAGGGTCAAATTTGGGCCAATGGCATTTTCGACTTTTTACCCCAGGCCCTATATCAGATACAACCCAAATCCCTCCTCTAAACAATACCCAAACAAGACTTGGGCCAAAAACCCAATTACCTTATCAGACACATACACAAAGAGAGTCCAACTTCCTGACTTACCAACCGCCCAAACCTAAAACGCCTGAACCAAAATTAGTAACTCCCCCACCACGTAGTCAGCCGTTTTAGACACCCGCCGTACGAGAAATTAATGGAGGAAATAAGGCTGACCTTGAAGAAGTCTATAAAAGAAAGAGATAATGGACCGTGTTGACGGCTGATTTTCATTCCATGGGCAAATTGTAACGACCGGTAGTTTAGTACCTATTACATTGTAGTACTGTGGTGTTTCTGGACGAAGATAATATAATATAAATTATGTTCGGGCATAAATATATTCATGGAGTGACTTTGAGGACAATCGGTAAATTCTTCGAAGTCCCGGGACGAGACTGTACAGTGTTCCCTTTGGACAGCCTGTGGTATTTGGGGCGTAACCTTTTCATATGAATTTCGATTTTTATGAATTTTATATCGTCGGAAAGCTGCGATCGAGACCTACAACTTCTGCGTTGAATATTTTTCCAATATCGAACCAAAAATAGGTCAAAAATACAAGTCAAAATTCGGATGAATAGTGATTTCGGGGTCAAATGCAAAAATCTCAAACTTTCTACACTCTTCTACATTTTTCCCCAACTTTCCAAATATCAAACACCATCACTATATAAAGGGCTTACTATTCACAAATCTCAAATTTTGGAAACAAAGAGGAAAAGAAAAGAACGTGAAGAAGAAGAAGAAGAAGAAGAAGAAGGAAGAAGAAGAAGAAGAAGAAGAAGGAAAAGAAGAAGAAGAAAGAAAAGAAGAAGGAGAAAGAAAAGAAGAAGAAGACGGATAAAGAAGTAAGAAACAAAGAATGGATGAGCTTGGCAACCATGGAGATTTGGGAAATCAAGAGGAAGAGGTGAGAAACCTATAACCCAAATTTTACTTAAATGATAAGTTTGATGATTTGATGCTTGTGTTGTGTTGTGAACATGGATATGATGATGATTGTATGATTTTTGTTTTGAAACAATGGAAATATTGATAAACCTCAATTTGTTAAGTTTGGGTATGATTTGGTGAAGTCCATATAAAGGATTAAAAATTGATTATTGATGTAATGGAAGATTGATGTATGTTAAATGAAGTATAAGATGATGTATTGTATATTGGTTTGTAGTATGGAAGCATTGATATGGAGTGGATTTGGATGTTTTGAGCTTTGGATGAACTTGGAGAAGGAAAACAGAATCCTGGAAACCTAGGTCGCGAAGAACTTTGCGTCGCGATGCAAGAAGAAAATGATGACAGGATGTTGGGCATCGCGCGTCGCGACACACAAGGGTTTGCGTCGCGACGCGAGAAACAAAATTTCCCCAAAATCAATTTTAAACCCCCCAGTTCCACCCTAGCGCGTTAGAGACCACCCTTAGGATCTCGTATCAATTCATATACATATCTTACATCAAAATATGATTGTGACAAGCCTCGTAGGTAAAACCTATTAATGTATCGTTAAGCTTAGTTAGATATCGAGGTTTATTTTACTATATATATACTAATCAAGTTCCTGATCCTAGATTATCCTCATGAATCACAACTCTTTTCGGTAATGGTTCCAGTACCAGCCAGATTCCAAAACAGTGAGTGGACCTCTTTTCTTAAACTGCTTTTATTCATTAAGTTTTGATATCAGACTTATCTTTTTACGCTTTAGGGCGTTAGATTTCTTTTATCACATATATCTCATGAAATTTATGTTTTAAGTTATGTTATGGACATAAAAGTTTTTAAAAGCATGATTTATGTTTTTCGGGGTATGAGGGAAAAACTCACCCCAGTATGTAACTTGATACAGTTGGAATTGATAAATACATGGGACATATGCACATGTAGAGGACTGAGAGGACGGCGATACGTAACGCCCTCAGATCCTAGAGCAGGGCTAAGGGGACGGCGATACGTAACGCCCATAGACCCTAGTTTCAGAGCTTGGGTGGTAGCATAGATCCGCACCCCCAGTTCTAGTTTGTGGCTTGGGGGACGGCGATACATAATGCCCCAAAGTCATGGATTTGCATTGCTGGCTACAGTTAGGCGTATGGGGGGACGGCGATACGTAATGCCCTCATACGTCAAGTTTTTCAGATAGAGACACAGATTTCAGAAAGAGTTTTCAGTTTTCAATTTTCACTTACAGTTTTCAAAAAGAGCTTTTAGAAAAAAAAAAGTTTACAGAAACAACAGTTTTATAAGAGAATTTTAGAAAGAAGCTCAGAGTTTTAAAACAGAAACCAGTTTTCTTATAAAGCTATTTTATGAGCTTTCAGTTTTAGAGCCAAATGTTTTTATAACAGTTTTTCTTTTTTAGTCCACTCACTTAGATCGTATAACGATCTAACCCCACACCCAGATTTCTATTTTCCGGGTATACCAGGAGGATGAGATTGAGAGGACGGATACTGATGGCAGTCACTAGTGGGTCTGAGTCCACCAGTTCAAGTCAGAAAGAGTAAAAGTCCAGTCAGAGTCAAGTAAAATTTATGTATTGGTTTCTGATTTTGAGACAGTCGTTGTGAAAGTGTGTTATAGAGATTTTAGTTTCAGATGTTGAGTTTGTATGTGCTATTTTGAGTTGGGCTACGGTCCCACATATAATATAATCAATTAGAAAAAGAACATTAGTACTTGTTCATGATTAAAAAGTCAGAGGCTTATGGGGTTAGTACGGTCTATCCTCTGCCGGTAACATCTCCCAGATCGGGGATGTTACACAAATTCGGAAACTCGCTTCTCGAACAATCTTCCCCCAAATGTGAATTTATTTGGTTTGTTGGGAACCAAAAATAAACTTAGCCGAAAATGAGAACAAACACAAAGATCAACAAAAGATTTATGTGGTTCGGCGGAATGGATCCAACATACATCTACGTACACAAAGAAAAAGACTGATTTTATAAGGTGGTCGGGTTTAGCCGACCTCTTTTACAGGTGGTCGGGTATGACCGAGCTGCTATATCTCTCAATCGTCCAAGCTTTTTTCTATCTTTCTCACAAGTAATGCTTGAGTAAAATTTTCTAACTCCTACAAAAGTGTTCTCAACCCTTTTATATACTAAGGAAAATAACCACTATTCCTCCATCCTCGTGACGTCAGCCACGTGAACTCACTACTGCCAATTAGGCTCTTTGCCCCATCTGTTCCGCCAAAAGTAGACATGCCATCTGACATTTCATTAAATAACTCTTTTTTGGGTACTGCCACACCCAACATTAATGATGCCAGCCTGTATCCACCTGCTCGCACAGTGGCGTTTGTCAGAAGATAATTCCACAAGTTTCCATGTCACGTCTAAACTTTATGATGAGTGTAAGTTCTCGAGCTTTGCGTACATTACTACGCCCGAACTGATTAGTGTTGTCTCTCTCTTTCGAGCTTTGTTGGTCAGGTCAGACTTGAGGTCCCTGATTGTCATATATCTCTTAAGACTTTTACTCCTCGGGTCGGTAAGGAAATGATAATTGAGCCCGACCACTTTGCTAGGCCAGATGCCCTTGATTACTGTCTTCGGCCTTTAGCATACTGGAGTGGAAATCCTCATCTTACCTTTCTGAACTTGCTGTGGACCCTTAGGCTCAAAAATCACCATCAACATCTGTCCTTCTAGTTCTCGGTTTCGATGAGTTTATGAGTTGGTGCCGGGAACTATGAAAATGGGGTAGAAACGGACTTTCCTCGGGTCCAAATTTCGAACTCAGGGCACTGCGGTCTCTGGGGAAAAACTGGTTGGTCTCAAAACTGCTATATGCTCTTGGTCGGCAAATTACTTATATCACCCAATGGCATTATCATGTACCATAAATGCCCCTCTTGACTTTATAAAAGTCGCCCCTCGAGAATCATCAACCATCATCGGATCCCTCGACCGGATCCTGAATGGGTTCCCTTGGACATATCACAATTAGGCATGGAACGCCCTTCAGTAGCCAATGAGGGAGAGCTAAGTATTCTTCGGCATCAGTACATCGTCCCAGAAGACATCCAATTAGATGTTCCAGCCCCTCTAGAATATGCAAGTCACCCTGAGGCCGGCTCGGTGCCTTAGTTCCAGCCTTTTCCAAGGCCAGATTGCGTCTTCCCATGCAACTTACTTTGCTAGGATGCTGGCCTCTACAGATATTGCACATTGCCAGCTAAACTTAAACATCTGACAAATCCTGGCTGGTCTTCATATGACCTGGAACTGAGCAGGCTTGGGTGAGCCAACCTTTGAAGAAGTGAAGCGGTTGTACAGACTAAAAGCCAACTCGAAGTCCTACCATAGCTGGTACTATCTTTCTTCATACCCTAACATCCCCCCGCTTATCTCCGACCTCCCTTCAACCAATAGAAACTTCAAAGACACCTGGTTCTGGGCCTCAGGTAATTGGGGGTAAGTTTACTCGTCTGATTCCGAGGTTATCATCGTCCCCGAGGCATTCTCAGACAAATGTGAGAACCTGTCTCCTATCATTTTCCTGTACTAATTTGATAAAATAGAAAAAACTAATTCTCTGAACCTTTTAATCCTGCTGGGCGGAACCCCCCAAGGTTAGCCATCAAGTCCGGGCTAGAATCAAGAAAGCCATAGTTTTACTCTGCTTTTGTCGATTTAGGCCTTATTCCAAACACACCCCCACGTGGTCCGAGATGACCTGGTAGATACGACCTGACCTGCTAACAATTGCTTGTATACTCGGTTCCCTTTGAGGTGGTTTTACTTGCGCTCGGATTCTAACCATCTTTTCTGTCTTCCGTTTTACAGGAATGTCAAGTTCAAAGAGCGTGAAGGGGAGGCTCCAAGCCTTGTTACATTCGGGTGGTCAGGGAACATCCGATAGGGGTGGGAAAAAAACCGACCGAACCGAACCAAACCGCAAACCGAACCAAACCGGACCGAATTTACGGTTTTTTTCCTAATGGTTCGGTTTGCGGTTCGGATTGGCCCACCCCAAACGGTTTACGGTTCGGTTCAGGACCTAATCCGAACCGCACCTGTTAAACCGAACCGAACCGTTATAATTAAAAAATATAAATTTTTATAAAAAAATTTGTATTTTTCTTTTAATTTTATTCTATGTTTTTTTTATTAGTATGTTAATACTTTTATTCTTAAATTTTTGTTAATATATTTATTTGTTAATACTTTTATTCTTCAATTTATTTGTTTTTAGCATCATTATTCTTGAAAGTAAGATATTGGATTTGTCTCTTAATTAGAATGATGGTAGCATCATTATTCGAGGTAATTTTTAAAAAATACAAGAATTAATTGTGCCTTATTTTTCAATCCTTTATGGAGTGCATATGTTTCCTGGAGTCACAGTTTACACCCTAACATTTCATACCATTTATTGGATAGACTAGTTTTTATTATTATTATTATTATTTTTTTCACTTAAGTGGATGAAATTTTATTTTAAATATAATAATTCGTAAACTGAACCGAACCAATCCGTAAACCGCTGGTTTAAAAAATTTTCAATCCGAACCAAACCGTTATTTAAAAGTTTGGTTTGAGAGGTAAAAAATCCAAACCGTAAATATGGTTTGGTTCGGTTTTTAGCAAAAACCGAACCAAACCGAACCGCGCCCACCCCTAACGTCCGGTAGCTCCCGATGACGTGTTACCACCCCGATTCCACCCGAGGCCAAAGGGAAAGACAAAATGACTGCTCCTACTGCTGCAACTCCTCACACCATTCTCAATCTTACAGTTCCCAGCCCTCTGATCCAAACAATATAAGCTCCTCATCGGTCATCCAAGAAACACCGCCACCTGATCAGAGGCGATGGACCAGAGGAGGTTGAAGGACCCTCTGCCAAGAAAATTGTTGCCCTCAAGGGGAAGAAAGTAGCTGAGGCCCCTGTCGAGATTGGGAAGGGCAGCGTAGTGCTCAGAGTGAATGACTTCAGTGATAAAGTGCAGGATATTGTGGCCCATCTCGTGCCCGCCTTCAATTTGATGGCTGTGATTGTACCTCCTGAGAGGATCCCTACTTATGAGGACATCTCCCCTGAAGAACTGATATCAAGGTCATGCTCCTTAATCAGCGAGGTAACTGTCTGCTTTGTCCTTGTAACTCTTATCTGACTTACTGGGTCTAACCTTTGTTTCCCCTCTGCAGCTCGACTATATGATGGCCAAGAACAAAGATTTACTGATCAGCCTTTTGTCTGAGGGAGGCCAAGTACAAAGGCTTCAGTCCCAGATGATTGAGCGGGACACTGATTTGGCCAAACAGTTGCAGGAGAACGAGAAGCTCGCCTCGAAAGTTCAGAGGTTGAAGAAAGCCGAGGCGGATGCTAATGCCCTGGCCAAGTCTCTCCGTAATACCTCCGTGATCGCTAAGAAGAATATGGATGCGGCCGAGGAAGAGGCCAAAGTGATGAGGTAGGAAAAACTTCTCTACATGCTGCTTTGTACATCCAAACTGGAAGGGGTAGAGGAACGCGTAGATCTATTTGCATTGCTTTTTCCTGGGGTGGACTTGGGGCCGGTCCACACTGCCATCAAATTTTATAAAGGTGAGGCATCTGATGATGAGGCCCGGGCCCTACTTCCCTTACTCGAGCAGGCTCATGAACCCGAGCCTATACTTGCAGTGTCGTTGTCCTCTATCCCTAAGGTCGTTATACCGACAACTGAACCTGAGGCCCTTCCCGCTGGACCCAATGTCTTCATCCCAACTCTTACAGCTCTAGTTCCTTTATTTTAAGCTGATGTTCCTGCAGTAGGTCCTGAGACCGATGATCCCGACGCTGTGGACGAGATTGAGGCCCCAACTTCTGTGTCTGAGCCTGAAGCTCCTCCCACCTGAGCGTTAAGATATGTCCCTGTGTGGACTAAATGAGGGGGTGACCCCGAAGGGGCCCTATGTATCAAACAATTTTTTCTTCTTATAACAGTTTGTACTTAATACACTTTTTTATTTTTGTCGATTGCATGCTTGTTTTCCCTTTTCAATACTTGGCAAACTTTTGCGGCTGTTCGACCTCTAGCATGTGGCCATGAGGGAGATGTTCCAACCCCATGGCAAAGCGAAACCAAGACTCAGTGGGACGTAACCCGACCCCGAGTTGGTAATAACACTTGGCCACAAGGGAATTCTGCCTCCTCATGCCAATCAGAATAATGGCCATCGGGGAGATGCTCTGACCCCATGCCCAAAAGAAATCAAGACTCGGTGGGACATAACCTGACCATGAGCTGATAACAATACTTGGCCGCGAGGGAATGCTACTTCGTCGTGCCAATCAGATCAATGGCCATAGGGGAGATACTCTGACCCCATGCTGAATAACTCAACCCCGAGCTGGCAATAACATTTGGCCACGAGGGAATGCTACTTCCTCATGCCGATAAGAACAATGGCCATGAAGGAAATTCTCCAACCCCATGCCGAAGAGAAATCAAGACTCGGTGGTACATAACCTGACCCCGAGCTGATGACAATACTTGGCCACGAGGGAATGCTACTTCCTAGTGCTAATCAGAATAATGGTCATAGGAGAAATGCTTCGACCCCATGCCGAAAAGAAATCAAGACTCGGTGGGATATAACCCGGCCCCGAGCTGATGACAATACTTGGCCACGAGGGAATACTACCTCATCGTGCCACTCAGAATAGTGGCCATAGGGGAGATGCTCCGACCCCATGCCGAAGAGAAATCATGACTCAGTGGGACATAACCCGATCCTGAGCTGGCAATAACACTTGGCCATGAGGGAATGCTACTTCCTCATGCCAATCAGAATAATGGCCATGGGGTAAATGCTCCGACCCCATACCGAAGAGAAATCAAGACTCGGTGGGACATAACCCGACCTTGAGCTGATGAAAATATTTGGCCACGAGGGAATGCAACTTCCTCGTACCGATCAGAACAATGGTCATGGAGGAAATTCTCTGACCCCATGCCGAAGAGAAATCAAGACTCGGTAGGACATAACTCGACCCCGAACTTATGATAATACTTGGCCACGATGGAATGTTACCTCATCGTGCCAATCAGAATAATGGCCATGAGGGAGATGTTCTGACCCCAGGCCGAAGAGAAATCAAGACTCGGTGGGATATAACCCGACCCCGAGCTGATAGCAATACTTGGCCGTGAGGGAATGCTACCTCCTCATGCCAATCAGAACAATGGCCATGAGGGAGATGCTCTGACCCCATGCTGAAGAGAAATCAAGACTCGGTGGGACATAACCCGACCCCAAACTGATAGTATAATATGGTCTCGGTGGGTGGAACGAATACAGCCCGAGCTGGTGGTATAATACGGCCTCGGCGGAATAAATGCAGCCTTGAGCCGGTGGTATAAAATGGCCTCGGCGGAACGAATGCAGCCCCGAGCCAGTGGTACAAGGTGAGACTTAACCGCGATGGAAGATTTTCAACCTTCGGTGCTCCGTGAATCCTGGTAAAGGCATCTCTGTCCAGGTCATTCACAAAAATGAAATCAGGACTCAAACAATGTTAGCAATGTGGAGGTGACTTAGCACATACTTCGCATAGACTCAAAAACTAACAAAACGAGTGCCCGGGATAGCATCCTGTCTGGGCTACTCAAAATAACAATTTGGTGTGCCCATTTTGATTACGCCCAAAAAGTACTTGCGGTTATCGCAGTATAGCTGGGGTGTCAATTCCTCAGAGAGATGGTTACAGGAACTAATTTACTCAAACAAAAATGTTAACAGTAACTTAAATAAAGAAAATGAATGTATTAATAATTTAAGATAAGAACTATGGAAAATACTATAAGAATAACAGTAGAGAGATATGACAAAGCATCGGGAATCCCTCTTGTATCAAATAAACTCCTATATTCAGTTATTGATTCTTTTTATTACTCAACTGAAAGTTTCACATCCCAAACCAACAGTCGGAGGATATTCAATACTACGCATATTCAATTCTAAGTTAATCAATGATTATTTTCTCTATGTTAACAGCACACAAAAATCATTGTTACAAGCTATCTAACATCGACAATATACCCTCAGGCAATACTGCAGTAGAAGACCAACACATAAAACAACTTTACCAGTCACAATAGAGTTCACAAATCACACATAGAAGAAGCATGACTGGATCTATATGGCAGTTGATAAAACACAATCTCTGGGCTCATAAATCGTAAGATAATAAAGAACAACAACCATCAATTGTATTAAACGTTAAAAAGTACTTTAAGAATTAAAAAAAAATAAACATAGAAATTCAAATACAAGAGTTCATCCTTAGCTTTGCCTAGGAGATTTGTTCTCCATGCGGAATAGAGATACAACCTTGATAGATCGGAGAGACGTCATGTTTTCCTTGAATTTCTTCGTTCTCCTCTCTTGATTTTGTGTCAGTGGCTCTTTGTTGTGTGTTTCTCCTCTTGTTTCTCTATATTTTTCTCTTCCTTAGGGTTTGGACGAAGTTGGATTTATATAGGGAGGCCTCGGAATCATAATACGCATCAAAGACGTCAAAAATTAGGGTTTTGGGGCGTCCGGGGCGCTGGTCTTTAGGCGCCGCAGTTTCAAACCTGGTGGAAAACATATGGAGTGCTAGATCTGGGGGCGCATCGCAACGCCCAAAGTTGGCTCGTCGCGACGCGTGGCAGTGGTGTTTTCTTCATTTCCGCTCTTCCTGCGTGCTTCTGATGCGTCCATATGGTCCTGAAACACGCGTAATTGATCCAAATTTCATATTTCATTCCTCTTAATAACAAAGCATAAAATAAACTCTAATTAAGATTAAATACAAGATAATTAAGCTAAGTTAGCTATGTTCAAAGTACACTTTTGTGCACTTATCACAACCCCCAACCAGCTTATTGCTCGTCCCTAGCAATTCAAGCGTAAAATAAAATAAGAACTAAATTAATAAAACTATCTAAGCCACTTTCGTAGGGATCACGATTGCATTTAGCGTATGCAACAAGCCTTTAAACCCCTAGGTGTCCCTAGTGGACGAGTTATAGTCTCGTGAGGGCTTACAGCAACGACACCCACAAACGTCATTCAAAACACATACAAGCATGCAAATTGAAAATAACAAAACAACTAGTCCCAATAGTTACACATATTATTGTCCTCAAAGATTGCATAATAATGAAATCAGAGAACTTTCAAAGTACTCATGTAACTCAAATCCAAGTCCTTGAATAAATCATCTAAGCCAGAGTCACAGTGTGTGTGTTTAAAGGTTCATTCACATATTAATTTCTAAGTAAGCCAACTCAATGATTTCGTTTAAAAATTGGGATCCGATTGGTCAAACCAACCTAGATGTCTCAATTATGCTCTGTAACTGCCTTTCTGTGCTCAGTATGGTATGATATTTTTTTCTTGTCTCTTTTTCGACTTTTTCTTTTCTTTCTGTTTTTCAACTTTTTTTTTCTTTTCAACACACCTACCCTTTAAGGTAGCATTTCTCCTCATGGTGGTCCTAACACTCGTCCATGGGTAGCTTCACGCTTATCGGTTATAGGTGGTTTAATTTCTTTCTTTCGAGACTTTCTTTTTATTTTTAACCATACCATACATCACAACACTAGTAAATCAGGATAGACATCTAAGCAAACAGTCATTCATCGACATACAATTTCTTCAACTAGTCACTTTGCCAACTACATAGGCTTTCACTGCTAAAAATCTATAATTAAGTGCTTACGAATCTAACATAGATCAACTACTTAAAGTATCAGATAAAAGTACATTAAAGAACTTATCGTTTCTAAGATTGCATCCTAAAGCAAAAAATATTCATCAATGGACATATGTTTTACTATTAAGGGCAAAAAATAAACAAAATAATTTTTTTTAATAATAGGTATTATCATGCACATGCATACACCCTCACACTTAAAGCTTGCATTGTCCTCAATGTAAGATAAATGTAAAGAAAAATGATTAAGGAACAACACTACCAGACGCAGAGTTGATCAAGTTCATGCTGGTAAGATTTGGGTTGTGTGACTGTGTAAGTTATACTGAACACCTGCATAAATACTTATGCAAACAATAAAAATAAAACATGCAATTAGCACACAATAAAATAAAATAAAGTAAATAAAATAAATAAATTCATATGCAAGGGTTGCCTCCCCGCTAGCGCTAAGTTTAACGTCTTCAGCCAGACGTAACCACTCAGATTGTCATGGTGGCTTCCATCTAGCGAACTGATGAAGGAATGAGAGAGAATTTTTTTCTAGCCGCGGTAGTTTATCCATTGATCCCCCAGGGTCTGGTGGCTGAAATTTGGTACTGTACATAAGGAAAAGTTGGCTCAATCTCCTTTTTAATCTCCAAGGTATCATTTTTAATTGAGCCCTAATTTTATTTTTCCTCTTTTTTTGGTTCTTTGGGGTCACTTTCACTTCGGGAGGATTTGATTCATTGTGTAAAGAGCTGTTTTCGGCAGGACCGTTTCTAGCATGTATGAGTAATGACACCCATCATCACCATGTGGTTGTTTCTCGACATGAAAAATGTTAAGTGCTTGAGGAAATGGTACTCTAACTGGGAAATGTGTCTCTTGTTTTTCCTAAGGTGTGTTAGCACTATTATCATTAAGGTCATTTATAGTGTTGGAAGTGTTCTGCACACCTACCGCCTTACAACTCCTAGTGAATATAGCATTGACACCTCTTACATTGGCTGCCTCATGATCAGTCTGTGCCATGTGTTGGCCTTGTGGATTTGGTTGAGTTTGAGATGGAAATTTTCCATGTTCATGCACACTCAAGACATTAGTTAACTTAGAGATCTGACTCTTAATCTCCCTATTATCTTTAACTACCTGAGCTATTAGTGACTCAAACCTTTGGTTGGTTTTGTTCTAGGCCTCCACAAATGCTTGCATAGTATCCTTTAAAGAATTCTTAGGAACGACATGTGTGTGATATTGGGGAGCACTATAACTTCTAGGCTGTGGTGTTTGACTGGGTTGTTGAGACTCTTGTCTCCAACTTAAATTGGGATGGTTCCACCAACTAGGGTTATAGATATCTGGATAAGGTGTGTATGGCTTCTTATACATCCCTAAGTCATTACATTATTCCTCACCCTCTCATCCCACCATTTACCAGACACTTTTGGGGTTCTAGGTGGGTGACTGAATGCATGGTCTTGCTGTCTCTGGCTTGTAAGGCTTCTATCTCTCTAGTCAATAGCTCAACATGTGCCCTAAGATTATCCTTTTCCTTGAAGTGATGTACGCCTCTACTAGAAGGAGTGTGTGTCCTATCAGTGTTATCCAGGGCATTAGGTCCAGTCCAAGTATGAGATTTTTCAGCTAGGTCATCTAAGTACTCAAATGCCTCATCAGGGTCTTTCCGTATAAACTCACCATTGCACATTGTCTCCACGAATTGGCGCTCTCTAGGGGTAAGACCATCATAAAAATAAGTTACTAAGCGCCAACTCTCATGTCCATGGTGATGGCAACTAGCTAACATCTCCTTATACCTCTCCCACGTTTGATAAAGGGTTTCACTGTCTCTCTAGGAGAAGGTGGAGAATTGTCTTTTCAAGGCATTCGTCTTATGGTGTGGGAAGTATTTGTTAAAGAATGCCTATGTCATATCGCCTCATGTTCCTATTGACCTAGGTCTTAAAGAATACAACCAGCTCTTAGCTCTATCCTTAAGGGCAAAGAGGAAGAATTTAAGTCTAATTGTGTCAGTGGTTCCAGACCGGTCATGGAAGGTTGCTACTACTTCTTCAAACTCTCGAATGCGCACATAAGGATTTTCGCTCTCTAAACCGTGAAAAGTTGGGAGATACTGTATCATCCCAGGTTTAAAATCTATATGTGGTGCATTATGAGGAAATATTATGCACAAAGGTGTAGCTGTGCGAGTTGGGTGGAGGTACTCTTCAAAAGTCCTCATGGGTGGTCTCTCGTATTCACTCATATTATGTGCGCTAGACGCGGTGGTGTGGCAAAAAGATTTTCAAATATGTGTTCTGAATCTGAACTTGAATCTTCTTGTTCGATTCTAGCAAATCTACCCAGCTGATCCCTAAGTCTAGGCATGCAATTAAACTCAAGTAAAAGAAGAAATAAAAATAAACAAAAATAAATAAATAAATAAAAAGAGTAAACTAACAATTAAAATCTAACTAAAACTAAAATTGAAATAAAATAAGTAAATAAATAAATAATAAATAAAAATAACAAAAAGTTAAAGAAGGAACGAAGTTACCGCTTTGTGTTTGACCATGCAAACCTACTCCTTTAGATTGTAAACCGTCTCCCTGGCAACGACATCAAATTTTGATTAAGCCCAAAAAGTACTTGCGGTTATCGCAATATAGTTGGGGTGTCGATTCCTCAGAGAGATGGTTACATGAACTAATTTACTCAAACAAAAATATTAACAGTAACTTAAATAAAGAAAATGAATGGATTGATAATTTAAGATAAAAACTATGGAAAATATTATAAGAATATCAGTAGAGAAATATGGCAAAGCATCGGGAATCCCTCTTGTATCAAACTCATATATTCAGTTATTGATTCTTGTTATTACTCAACTGAAAGTTTCACATCCCAAACCAACAGTCGGAGGATATTCAATACTACGCATATTCAATTCTAAGTTAATCAATGATTATTTTCTCTATGTTAACAGCACACAAAAATCATCGTTACGAGCTATCTAACGTCGACAATATACCCTCAGGTAATACTGCAGCAGAAGACCAGCACATAAAATAACTTTATCAGTCACAACTGAGTTCGCAAGTCACACATAGAAGAAGCATGACTGGATCTATATGGGAGTTAACAAAACACAATCTCTTGGCTCAGAAATCTTAAGATAATAAAGAATAACAGCCATCAATTGTATTAAACGTTAAAAAGTACTTTAAGAATCAAAAACATAAACATAGAAATTCAAATACAAGAGTTCATCCTTAGCTTTTCCTAGGAGATTAGTTCTCCATGCGGAATAGAGATACAACCTTGATAGATAGGAGAGACGTCATGTTTTCCTTGAAGTTCTTCGTTATCCTCTCTTGATTTTATGTCTGTGGCTCTTTGTCGTGGGGATCCAATCCCTTGTTTTGACGACGAAATTTTGGGGTCATTGCAGCAAGCATGACAGATTGAGCAGTTGAGTTGTCATCACTGTGAGTTTTCCAAAGCTCAAGCTCAAGTTGCTGCTCAATTCTGGGCTTAGACCCGAGAAGTCTCTCTATCGTATAGAGCATCTTCTCAGCCCCCAGGACAATCCTGAGGTTCATATCCCAGTCAGGAAAGTTCGCCCCATTAAAGACATTTTTGCCCATTATAATGTCCCTAACGTTGTTCTTTCCAGTCATCTTAATTGCAATAGTCTAACTATTCAATTAACGATTACGGGTACAGTCAAATTGTTAAAAGAAAATAATAAAATATTAGTCCAACTAAGAGAAATATAAAATGACGAAAATAATATGAAAGCGAGTATTTAGCAAGTATTTAAACGAAATTGCAAATTAATACTGGCCTCCCACTATTTTTCGGCGAGCCTCTAACCATCTGTTGAGTACTCGGGAAACCTAGTTTCCTAGTGGGATATGATTCCGTTAAATAACACATAACCTTGACTTTGGCCAACAAGTTATATGATACTTAACTAGGTAGATCTCTAAGATCAATTGGATCTCATCCAATTCCTAGATCCGGTAGGTGGACCTCCAAGTCCGAAACATATATACAATATATATGTCAATATATCCAATATATTTCCTAATATTTTCCTCTGAATACACTAAGCCTTGGCTTTGGCTCAACAAGCTTAATGATTCCAGTGAAGCGGGACCCATTGACAGTGGGAAAGCTTCGTAATCCATGTCGATGAACTAGAAGTGACCTTGACTTTGGCCAACAAGTCACAACCGCCCAAGACATGCGATATGGAACAAAGCTTTCGTGGTTCAAACACATCCGCGATGGACATTGATCTTGACTTTGGCCAACAAACCAATGCCAATCTTGGATCTTGAGAAAGAACCACTCAATGGAAGGAAATCGCTTAATATTGTATTGAGGGTTTTTCGCGTAAATTGGCAACCAATTTATTATCTTTGATTAGGTCACATCATACACCCTTAAGCATGCATTCTAAAAGCATAATAAGACGCGAAATAAATAATAATGATATGTGGATGAATATTTAACAAATTTTTCCTAGAACAAATCTCTCTATTTCCTCTCTCCCTCTAGCACTATTCAAACTTCTACCCAATTACATAATACAATAAAGAAACCTCATTAACATTAAGGGGAATTGGTGAGAAGAGAAATACAAAGAGTCAAGAGATAAAAGGCTGGACACGCAGGTCCAATTTAATAAATTCTAAATTTATTACAACAATTTTGAAAATTGCCCTCACCCTTCTAATATCCATCTGATATATATTATTCATACAATACATCCATGTATTCACACAAAGCATGTTATTCAATCAATCTAATCCAATTAATTAATCTTTGAATTAATGACCATCCAATGTTCAAACAACGATTTGATTTGCGCGAGTCCAACTCGTTTAAGAATAAGTACTCAAAGTGCGTATTCTTGAATTATATCGAACTACAATTTTAAATCCAATTTAATTTGTATCCAATACTAATTCGTATTTAATTCCAAATTAAATAATTACACTTATTTATTTGCCTTTTAGACTTAGATTCTAAATCCAATCTTAATGAGTCTCAAATGCCCAATTAACATCCAATGTCAATTTAATTAAAGTCCAATGGGCTTTTAATTAATTCTTAAGGCATGAGCTTTGGCAACCAAAACCCAATAAGGAATCACCATTTTAGCCAAAAATCAATTTAGGTCCATTAGGCCCAATTAAATTATTTAAAGGCCCAATTATTCTATTTGGACTTTATGGAATGGTTTTAGGCCCAATTTGGATCCAATCTAATTGTCCTAAACCAAGCTTGGCCCAACCAAGCCCATTAAGTCCAAATTTAACAATATTAGCCCAATTTAAAATTAAAGACTAATTTTAATTAATACAAAATTCTAAATTTCACATTAATTTTAATTAAAGTGTAATAGCCATAATTAATTAGTCAAACCAATATTTCAAAAACGGCAATATGGCATAATTAATATCCAATTTTGATTTCAATCTAATTAAATCAACAATCAATATACACATCATGTTTTAAACACATCCAATGGTCTAAAATCAAAAAATCACCATGATACACTCCAAGGGTATATTCGGCCATAGCAAGGAATTTAGGAAAAATTAATCTAATCAATTTTTCTCAAATTTTAAGATGCATAAATCCAATTCATCATCATTCAAGCTTATCCAAACAATCAATTTGAAGAAATCATGCTCAAAACATAAAAATCCCAAATTAAAGTATATAAACCCTAAACTCATTTCATGCTTAGAAAATGCTCTGATACCATTGTTAGTGTTCCTAGAACATGCCAAGGATCTCTAATCATGATTCGGTGTGTGAATACTCAAAGAAGTTGCGGAAGACTTACATTGAACGGATTTGATGGATGTATGAAGTTTAAAACTTTTGATCCTTTTAGAAGAGCTCTAAGCCTTTCTTTGTGTTCCAAACTCTATGATTGGTTTCCCTATCACATTGATTCACTCTTGGAAGTGCTAGCTCACTTGAATTTTTGCAACAAAAACTCTATGTTGGAGGGAGAAGCTATCGGCAAAATGGAGGAGGGAGAAAGAGGAAAGTTTTTTTTATATGTTTTGATTTCTAAAATCAAATTACCAATTACCAAAACTCAAAGTTGGTAAATGTCTTTCAAAATAAAATAAAATATACAAAGTGTGTTGGTTTGGTTTGAGTGTAGAATAAGCAATCATACTCTTTCACTCAACCATTACCAAATTCCATCAAATGTCAAACATATTGATGTAAGTTGGTGGGCCCCACTTTAAATTCAAAATCTAAGTGGGCCCGCTCAACACACTTCGGACTCGGGTTCGTTTAATCCGACTAAACGAATTTTCCGTTGCGACATAATTAAATATAATTGAATTAAATAATTATGTCTTGCAAAATTATTATTAAAGTCGCTTACAAATTAATTCTAAATTAATTCGTTTGCCCGAATTAAAATCCAATTTTAATTCCGCTTTGAAATCTAATTTCATTTAATATATTATTTAATCGATTAATTCCAAATTAATCGTTCTCTCTCTTCTATCTGAATTTTATCCCAGATAAATTCTTGCCGTAATTAATCCGAGATTAATTTTCGCTCTTTCATAATTAATCCCAGATTAATTTTGTTCGAGTCGAATGTCATCGGTGAATCTTTGGGAAGCGGCCCATGAGATCCCTGAATATGTTGGCAGTAAATCTGGTCGTCGGACTATCCGAACATGTGCGCACCTCGTACCACGTTCTTACCGATTTACAAGACATGGTTGGCTTCTAGCAAAGCACCGTGCCTACCCAATTCTCCATAAATATTCTTTTAAGGAATACATCATCTTTATCAAGCGTAGTATACTAAATATTGCGTATTACGATCCAGTATTGGATGTCACATGTTAGGCCTGGGGCTGGAATTGTGTCTGCCCCGTACGAAGCATATATCGGATCACTAGCAACTAGTCTCTTTAATCGGATAATCATGACATTGTCATATTATCCTGATAGTTACAACATATTAGAGTACCAGTTCTGTATCCCTGCGTGATCATTATTTCCATATGACTGAAGTGATACTTCCATCTTGACATCACACCCAATACACTACGATTCTCAGTAAACCCAGAAGAGGCGTACACAGAACTTGTTAAAGTCCTGGACGACCAAAACCAAAGTGTACTGATTTTCGCAAGTATTAGCGATGCAAGTCTCAGGTTAAGACCAAATACACATACCCTGATTCGGATTCCCATAGACACATAGTCATACTACCAATGAGATTTCGATGGGTCTATCCAGAGCGAAGCTGTTTCCGTACCATCGGCAAACACAACCTCCTATCACACTTGCATAAGTATCAAATACTTAAATATATGAGAACTATACCGTTAAGCTTCCATAACGCGCACAAGTGCAATACTAGTCCATTCCGCATTATCGATGTCCAGTCTCGATAATACTACGACTAGGGATATTTAATGATTAAACCGTTCGTGGATTGATAGTGTCTCATATCTTATTAATTCAGAACTAATCATAAGGACTTTTATCATTTATATATATTCAAGTAATCTAATTACAAAATGATAAAATAGAAATTTCATTTGTCACATAGTTAATTTGTACAAAAACCACAATGTCTTTTACAAATAGTGATGTTATGGGTCATAATTGTCCAACACCAAGTGCACAGAATGACAACCAAAATTAAGTTAGTCAATGCCAATGGGGTACCTTCAGTATCAAAAACCTCCTTCCACAATAGAGTCGACCTCAACCTCTTCTCCTCAAGCACGACCCTCCAATTCCTTTCTGGAGCAGGTAGACTTAATAAACAACTGGTGTTCGCTATGACATCTGGAGTAACGTCGAATGAACGATTTCGAGCTGAACTTGCAGATCAAATAGATGATGAACATCAGTTAAGTGACAAATCGACTACGTGATATTATTGAGAAAAATGTACATTCAATAGAAATATTCCAGTGTCAAGGATACGACCAAGTCCAGTCGACCCAAAAACGCTCTCTCCCCTCCCGAAGAAATAAAATTTATGCCAATCCCTTCAGTCATTAATAGTCAATCCTACTACTAAGTGTTCTCTTTTTGGCCGAAGGATCAGATGGTATCTTCTCTTCTCGACCTAGTGCTCCTTTAAATAGTACGAGTACATAAGGTCTTTTATCCCAAACCCGATCCCTAACTCGTACGCTATGCATTCAACTAACAATAATACTCGCCAAGTGTTGGGCATCAACTGCGACGGGGCTAATTCATAGTGTTCCAGAACCTCCCACACTAGCCTCGAAATTGGGAATCTCAATCCATCTGCAAAAGGTCACTTGTATAACCCAATATCTTGAAATCAATCCTTTCATTGGACGAGGCTAATCTCACTTCAATTGATTGTGGAAACCTATATTTTAACTTCATTTTCCTCATAGCTTGTTCAGTCACTCGACTCGCATGGTTCTTCGTTAATATATTGGTCGGCTCACTAGTACTAGGGACCCCACTCGACTTCCAGTGAGCTGTGATAAACCTAAGAGAAGCAACATCCTTGGGTATTGCCAAATGGGGTTCTACTGTAACCAAAATCCTATATCCCAGAAGGCTCACATTCAACTCTTAAGTGTTGGTCTCATTCCCAGCCTACAAAATAGGTGAACAAGCTCTATAGGGTGAATCGACATACATCTCGATTGAGGTATCACTAGAATCTATAGAGTCTTCAGTCGACATCAAACTTCAATCTACAAACAACCTAAAGTTCTTACAAATGGTCTTTTGTGGATCAAGCAAACTTAACCCTCAAACAGGATTCCCCAAAGTGGAAGAAACCGTAAAGGATCAAAACTCATAATTCAATAAATAAAAGTTTGAATCTACCCTACGAATTCTTGAAGAAAATGAAGAACACGAAGAAGAAACGAGGAATACCTTAAAAATGAGGAGAGTCCTTCCTAACTTGTAAAACAAGAGAATTTTTTGTGAATGAAACAAATGAGCTCTCACGACACTCTTATACACTTCTCCCTTTCGGCGCTCTGATTTCTCGCCTAAAGACGCCTCGAAACCTTTGCTAGGGCTACAGTCATTTCAAACAAGGGTTCGAAATCTTACAAGCCCATTTAATGGGACCCACTCAAGGCCCATACGAGCTTAAGAGCAACAAGTCATGGTCTTCAGCTGGGGACATTCGGAAAGGAAGATAGTGTGACAACCTGGATAGCCTGCGTTGAAAGTCAAGTCCTACGTATCCCCCAATCGACATATAGAATGGATTTTCCCGCAAAGGATCTCCCCTTGACCCAGACGACATAATATAGTTGCACTACAACGACGTCATTTGCCCAGACGACAGGTAAAAATGCCTTATCCTTGTTGCTAACAGCGAGCCAGGATTTCAAGCTCGCAGGCAATGTCATACGACATAGATCGAGACCAGTCGTCTGGAGATCTTTTTGAGCCTTCATTTGATTCAGCTGACCGAGAACACTCCCCATGGCTCATGTTAAGCCAAATTCAAGACTCGGACCTTCGTCTAGTCCAGACGATGTTGAAGACTTCCCTAGTTCTTTGACCAGTCGACTGGAGATCTTCTTGAGCCTTCATCTGGTTCAGTCGACCGAGAACACTCCTCATGGCTCATGTCAAGCCAAGTTCAAGACCTGGACCTTCGACTGGTCCAGACGAAATTGAAGACTCCCCCTGGTCCTTTGACCAGTCGACTGGAGATCTTCCTGAGCCTTCATCTGGTTCAGTCGATCGGGAACACTCCCATTGGCTCATGTCGAGCCAAGTTCAAGACCTGGACCTTCGTCTGGTCCAGACGACACTGAATACTCCCCCGGTCCTTTGACCAGTCGACTGGAGATCTTCATGAGCTTTCATCTGGTTCAGTCGACCGAGAACACTCCCCTTGGCTCATGTCGAGCCAAGTTCAAGACCTGGACCTTCAACTGGTCCAGACGACATTGAAGACTCCCTCAGGTCCTCTGACCAGTCAACTTGAGATCATCTTGAACCTTCATCTAGTCCATACGGCAATGAAGGTCTTAGTGACGTCAACATCCAGGAATGTTTGTGTGCTTTATACACACCCCAGACGACACGCACATTGAATACTCTCCAAGCCAAGAACTCTATGACTTAGAGAGTATGGGACAAACTGCACGGGCCAAATTTGGACCAAGGGTATTTCCAACTTTTTACCATAGGCCCTGTATCAGATACATCCCAAATCTCTCCTCCAAACAGTACCCAAACAAGACTTGGGCCAAAAACCCAATTACCTTATCAGGCCCATATACAAAGAGAGTCCAACCTCCTGACTTACCAGCCACCATAACCTAAAACGCCTAAACCAAAGTTAGTAACTCCCCCACCACGTAGTCAGCCATTTTAGACACCCAACAGACGAGCAGTTAATGGAGGAAATAAACTGACATTGAAGAAGTCTATAAAAGAAAGAGATAATGGACTGTATGGAAGAGGATTTTTCTTCTGGAGCTTGAGCACTCTCATTTAGACTCTCAAAGCATTTCACCCCCGAAACACTAACCCACCGCCCTCACGACAGTCAATGGAGGTCAAGGTAAACACTAACCTTGTTCTTCCAATGCTATTCAGCACATTACCACCACTAACTTGGACGTCGGAGTACCTACGACGTCCACCACACCGGTGGGTAGGAACCCCACGCTCACTCTTTCTTTATTTTGCAGGATCGTTATTGCTCCCATATTACGAATTCACGATTGTGGATCTCAGGCAAAATCCAGTTCCCACAATTCCCCTTTAATCCTTATTAAAAAAATTATATATTTTTTCTATGAATCTAGCATGGGCGACCTCGACTTCGTTTACACTTCAGTCTGGTATTATAATGTGCTTCATATTTTCTGTATTGATTTGTTAATTATGGAAATGAAAGTAAGTTTACGCATTATAAATATCAGCTTATGTAATTACCATATTCATAATATTGATTTAGTCATTTTAGTTTTCCGTTTATCAAAGACTCTTTAGGTTGTTATATGTTATATGGGCTTTCAAAACTGCGTTTTTATGCAGTTTGCTGAACCGAAACCGAATCGGAGGGAATCATAAGGTTATAGTTCTATTTGGTTCTGATTTTGGAATCGGAACCGATCCGAAACTCATTCGGTTACGGTTACACATAATTTGGAACCATAAACTTAAGGTTAGGTCCGGTTCCAGTTCAGTTCGGTTCAGAACCGGAACCAAATCAAATTTCTTTTCCCTTAAAAAATAAGATATTGAACCGATTTTTCTGGTTCAGTTTGGTTCTATGGTTTCAGTTTCCTGAAACCGTAGAACCAAACGATTCGGTTCGATTCTCGAACCAAACCGTATTCAGGTATAAATAAATTTGTTTCTAGTGGCAATGGTATTGCCATAATTTTACGTCTTTGCTGTTGTTGCAAAAATATTACATCTTCATTATGAATGAAATTCACTATTTTGTAACAGGTTTAGCTTTCTTTCTTTCTTTTTTCCCCTTTGTTTTTGCTTTAAAGGATATGATGTATAAGTTCAAATATATTTTTTAATCTCTTATATTTATTAAGATTTGAATTCGGACACTACATTTTAAAAACATATATTTTTTTATTTTAGATGCACACTAAATTTTAATTTATCTTTAGTATTTTGGTATGTGTTTGAAACCAATTATGTTCACATTATGACTATATGTTAAAAAAAATACAATTACAAATGTGACTAAGTTTACAAATGTGACTAAGACACATCCATCACTAAAGCTTCAGTCACTTAACTGATAGTCACATTGCGATTATGGAGAAAAATGTGAGTATGACCAGGTTGTTTATGACTTAAATGAAATATTATTATGAATATGCTTAATGTGTGAAGGTTAGTACCGTGACCGAGGTAACCAATATGACTAAGTCATAAATATGACAGGGGGTCAGCAATATAACTGAAGGTTGACAATGTAACTGAGGTCACAATGTGCTTGTGCTCAATGTGATTAAGGATCGACATTATGATTGAGGTAAGTAATGTGACCGATGGTCGGTAATGTGACTAAGGTCACAATTGTGACTATGCTTAATGTGATTGATGGTTGACATTATGATCGAGGCACACCCATGACTAAATTGTCAATCATCCAACTGATAGTCACATTATAAATATGGTTTAAAAAAAATATGACTACGACAGAGTTCTTTATGACCTAAGTAAAATATTTTTATGATTGTGCTTCATATAACTGAGGGTCGATAATGTGACTAGAGACAAGTAGGTAATGTGACTAAGGTACACATGCCATAACTTTCAGTCACCAATATGAAATGTGGTTAAAAATATGACTACGATAAAGTTCTTTGTGATCTAAGTAAAATATTTTTATGATTGTGCTCCATATAACTGAGGGTCGATAATGTGACTGAAGACAGTAAGCAATGTGTTTAAGATACACATGCCACAACTTTCAGTGACCAATGTGATTATGGTAAAAATGTAATTACGATGAAGGTCAATATAAAGTACGTACAACACAATAATTTTGGGGTTAATTTCGAACTTATGTATGTCCAAATTTGAGAGAGGTTTGTTGATGAAAGTTGTAGGTATGTATGTTAAATGTATATATATTCTTACAGATTGTGATTTGGAGTTCGGATAAATGAAATATGAATTTTTGAAAATAGCAAACTTGAAAGTATTATTCTCTTATAAATGTAATGATCATTTTTAACCCTTTTGCCGTCGAAACATATTGATAATAAATCTTATTTCAAAGTTATGATTTATAAATCGATAATATGTGATTTTTTAATGAAATACTTATATTTTGAGAGATATTTATATTTTTCAAAATAAACAAATACTTATATCTTGTTTTAAAGTTTATGATTTAAAGATATTTTGTGTGTTAAATATTTTTTTTTAATTCTCTGACTACTTTGATAATTTTATATGCATAGAACTAAATGAAAATTTTTAGGTTTATATGGGTGTAAATAGGAAAGATTCCTTAGTTTTTTTTTTTTTTTTAATAAAAGCCATTTAAAAAGTAAATTAAACGGGTGGATTTAGAAAACGAACCTTAAAAATATAGTTTCACTAGCCCAATCCACATTTGACGGAATTGTGGGCCAAGCCTCTGTTTGAAAGATTTTCATGTAAAAATCAATCGCATCACAACAACATTAAATTGCAATATTAGATCAAACGGCTAAAGCGATAAATAATAAAGTTGATGGGTAACTTCTCTGACATGGCGCTTCCTGATTGGTTAGCACGATTTAAGACAAATCTGTCGGAGGTGCAGAGGAATATAGCCCTTAAAGTCAGAAAGAAAGTAGGGATGGCTATGGAAGCTCGCCGGAATTTATCAATTTCAATTTCATCTCGAATATACTATTGGGATAAAAAATTCATTTCAACTCGTCATTTTTTGGTTGAAAATTATATTTCATCTTATTAAATTTAGTATTGTTTAATTAAATCTTATCTCGTCACATTAGTATTTAGTCTCATTTTATTAAAATCATATATCATCTTATTAAAAAATTAAAGATATTTTTTTATATATCTCTGTCCCATCCCGTTTTCATCACGAGATGCCAAAAATTATCATTCACTAGAAGAAAGAGAATCCACATAACAAAGCAAAGCTCTAGAACATTTGCTAACTCCCAACGAGCTGTCCATTCCCAGCGTTTTCATACGACTGCACCACCATGCTCGAGAGTATAAAATACAAATGATAATTTCCTTCTTCCAATCGACATCTGTCCATAACGATGAGCCACCTAAATTGGTAGGCAGGTGTCCTTGGGGCCCAAGACGATTTTTACATTTTGAAATCTCTGATCATATCAAAATATTATAACAAAAAAATTTGAGACCCTACCAATTAGTTATTTATAAACTATAATAAAAAATTTGGGGATCATGGGCGGGCCACATAACTCGTCTATGGTTGAGGCTGGCTCTATTGATACTAAACTTTGTTTCGAATAGCAAGATATAAACCGCTAGCCATATACTTATTGAATGGTCTCATAGGACATATCTCATATAAGTTTTGTTCCTAGCCAACATGTAACAACAAGAATTATATATAGTAACTAGCACATGACTCACACTTTGTGCATGTTCGACATATATTTTAGATATTGATCTTGTAAATATTTCGGATCTTGTCGGTTTTATAATCTAAATGAGACAATTGATTTACTAAAACTTAATATTTATAACTCATTCGTTCATCTCTCAATTCTCAAATAATATTTATAATTCACTGTGCAAGAGCTAATAGCCATAGTCTACATCCTGAAGCACAATAAATACTAACTCATTCACGAAATATAAAAAAAATTCAAAATAAAATAACAAATAATAATATACATGAAATCCAACAAAATTGGTTAGGTTTTTTGGGTGACTACTATTTAGGTTTCTCATTTTAATAGGAGATTATATTTTTATCATATAATAGGTTTTTTATTTTAATTTTATAATTTAATTATAAAATATTAATTGTAGATATAATAGATAATAAAAAATTAATTGTAAGGTTTAAATGTCATGTGACACGATGAGAAAACTTAAAAATGTTATATATATATATATATATAATATTATTCAAAAATTAATCGAATAATATAATATGTTTTATTATTATGATATGGTTCTTATTTAATAGATTTATTAATTTAATTTTATAATTTAATAGTTTTTTATAATTGTAATATGTTAATATAATTTGTTTTCTTATTATAAAATAGTTATAAAATTATAATATATATTTTTATTGTAATAATTTTTTTATTTAATAAAAAATTAATTGTAAAATATATTTTAATTTTATAGTTTAATAATAAAAAATAATTGTAAAGATTATGTTAATTGTAAATAATTTAATAATGTTTTTTTATTTTAATATGATACTATAATATGTTTTCTTTTTATAAAATAGTTATAAAATTATAATATGTATTTTTTTGTAATATGATTTTTATTTCATAGATTTATTAATTTAATTTTATTATTTAATAATGAGTCATCATGTAACATGGTAGGGAGACTTAAAAATATTTAACTTTTATATATATATATATATATAAATGGTAGATGATTTTCATGTAGAAAATATGCCCTTAGTAATGGAAATGTCAACATTATAACAAAATACTTTAATAATATATTATTTGCTTTATAATAATATTATTATTAGAGGTGATAATTTTGAGTGATACGTGATATGACATAAACATGACACAAAATAATATTTTTCGGTTTTTCAAAATTGACATGCATGATTATTGAATAAATTATATTCGAATCACATATTTAATAACATTGTTTTTCCAGATTTAAATTTTATAATACAATAATTTATTTATGACACGATTAATAATTTAATTAATCATATTTTTAATTGACTTATTTTTATACCTAGTAGGATAATAAAACTATGGTATGTTTGCCAAAATACCTTTATTCTCCAAGTTCCATCAACAACAGCAACAACAGTAGCAGTTTGTTGTCGCAGTGTTGCATTTTAGCGACTAAACAGCAATAGAGCTGCATAGAAGAAAACAAGAGAGAAACTATTAAATCAAGATTTTTAAATATTGGTTTTTTTTTTTCCCTATTTATAAGAAATTAAGATGATTATTAATAATAGATTTTTTCTTGGAAATATTGGAAATTCTGTCATTAAATCACTTGATTTGGGCTTAAGTGGAAGAATTAAAACCCCCAGCTGGCCCAGATTTTTACAAGAAAAACACATACTGGACTCGAACTCAGGACCTGACAATCAAATTATAAATCTTTTACCGCCAAACCTCACCAATAATGGATGTTTTTATTATTTCGCTACGATATAAATTTTGAGAAATAACAAATGCATACAATAAATATTACAATGTAATATTTTATTATTATATCATTACAAAAATTATATTTTATATTTTACTATTATATCCTACAAAATTTTACATTTTACTACTATTTTTTATTTACAAAAATTACATTATACTAATAATAATATAATATTACACATCAATAATTCTTATACTAAAATTTTATTACTAATATTACATCTTAATACTAACTATTTGTTATTTTTCAATTTCTAAAAATAATAAATGATAATAACCCTTTAATAATTTTCCAAAAAAAAAAAAAAAAAAATCTATAAAAGGGGAATAAAATAGCTCAAAAAATAAAGCAACTAATTTTGCGTCTCTAATTAGTCTCCGTCCATCGTCAGAAAGTAGTAAGAGTCAATTCAGTAGTCATAATCATATTATTTGATTGAAATGCTGAAGCTTTTGAGGGTTTATCAGATCTTTCTAAATTTTCTTCACGTCGTCTCTGTCTTCGTCTCCGTCCTCGCAGGTACGTCGTCGTTTTGGACTTTTTTTTTTTCTGTTTCTTATAGAACCAGAACTATGAATTTTTCTGTTCGTTTAAATTTCCTTTTTGCTTTACATGTGATATGCTGATCCGTTTCATTTATTGTTTGCAACTTCTGTTTGTTTTGTTAGATCTTTGTGTTAACGTTTGTTTCAATTGTTTGAGATCTGAACATAGTAGAATTTATGATTTTTTCAGGCGCTTACACCTTCAAAAAATTTTAAATTATTTGCTTCTGCGAGTTAATTGATGTTTAAATTTCAGGTTTTCTAAATGATTAGGGAAAAATCTGAACATTTTTTTCCTTGTAAATAACTAATAATCACTCATATAGTCGTATGTCCGGAATCGTCATATAGAAAGAATCTAATGGACCCAAGGGGAGCCGGGGTTTTAGCTGCTCCGCTTGAGTCCTGGTCGGGTGGTTTGGCAGCAGGTTTCCAACGTTTTAAAAAAAAAAAAGAGTCTAATGAAATCACAGTTTTAAGGTCATTGGCTCTAACATGCGTGATGTAGAAACCGAAATAGGCTAATGTATTGTAAACAGTGTTCTAAAACGCGCTAGGCGCTAGTCGGGCGGCGACCCAGCGCCTAGCGCCTAGGGCGCCTACGCGGGGCCTAGGCGGGGCCTAGGAAACTAATCGGAAATAGAGAATTTTCATATTAGGTTTAAGATTTGGAGTGATTTTGACAAATTAATCATAGGAAAATGTTGTTTGAGCAATGGGTAAGATTTATAGAGGGTCAATTTCATGAGAAACTAACAAAAATTGAAGAAATTATGGTTTTTTAAAATTAGGGTTTATGCATCAAATTGGGGATTTTTAAAATTGATGAGTTAGAGAGTTTGTTTTGTAAAATTAAGGTTAGGGATAAGATTAGGGTGTAAAATCCGACCGGAAAACACCATCAATTTTGAATTCTGAGTCGGTCAACGGCGGTTGACCGCCGGTCAACGGCGGTCAACGGACGTTGACCACCGAATTCACGGCCAAAATTTGCCGGAATGGGCAGAAAATGCCGCCCATTCCGGCGAACGCCTGGCCCCAACGATTTGGGGCCAGGCGCGGCGGCCATAGGCCGCCGAGCCTATACGCGCCGCCTAGGCGCGCCTAGGCGGCGCGTTTTAGAACAGTGATTGTAAACGTAAGAGTTATAGTTTTAGCATATATATTTTAAAGCTCTATGATTTTTGTTAGTCGCTAAATCTGTATCTAAGCTCTGTTTAACTCTGCTCTATATGACTATATAATCACATTACTTCAAAATTATTGAAGTACTTCTGTTTCATTTCATTTCATTTTATTTATTGTTTCTTTTTGCAGAGTAGCAAAGATGCAGTATCAACTTCGAAGTTGTTCTGATAACCAGAGTTTCTTTTAATTTTTCCGCTCTTTGAGTAAAAGTATGCTTAATTCATGGAAAATCTGTAAAATATGCTGATGCAGTGGTTATATATATTTATATATCCTATTATTGTTGTTATGTAATTGTTCTCGTGTTGTATTTGGTAAATGCTATGTGTCATATTTGTCCATCATGTGATTAAGATGCCAATTTTCTGGGTTTGAAATCTTATTTAGCATTAAAACTGTTTAATCGCTCTTTTGATGGAAAGATAATCAGTAAATAAATCCTATCAAAAAAAAAGAAAAGATAATCAGTAAATAAAGACATTTTACACAGTTTGGTAATTTATTACCACAAGGTTTGTATATCAGCATGTTGCATAGCATTAAATGTATTGATAATGAGTCAACTAAGGAAAAAACTTAAGAAAAATGACATGATGTATCTGAGACCTTTTTTGCTTTTTGAGAATTATATCAAGTTGCTGGTATTACTGTCACAAATGTGAGAAGTGGCTTTGTTAATGCAAAGATTTGTAACTCTTTTGTATTATCAATTATGGTTTATATGTGAATGCCCTTGTTATCTTCCTTGTGGGAATTTTGATGGTTGCATCAAATTATGAGTGGTGGTTATACAACCATGAGAATTAGCTTTAGCAAAATCTAGAATGATAACTCGTATATGGTACATTTATGTTAATGAGGTTAACAATATCTACGAGTAATTGTCAGATATATTCTTTTTTTTTTTTTGGAAAAAGCTTAGATTTATGGATACGTTAGCTCATGATATTTACATTTTAAAAGATAGAACATGTTATGTGTAGGAATGCCTAAAATGCAGTGTTCTAAAAAACAGTCCAGACGGCCGCCTAACGATGTTCCTATTTTTCGGAAAACGGCGGGCTAGGCAGAGCTTCTCTAAAAATCGTAGATCTACGGCGGCTCAGATTGGGGTGTGGGTCGTGGGGTTGCATCGGCCGATGTCTTCTGATCATAAAGGACCGGCGTGTGTGTCCAACGGTCACCAGTGGTGGTGACACGTTAACCACACTGAGTGCGACCTGAAACTTCCAAACCTTGCTTCTAAGCATAATTGAACCTAATTTCCAAACCCTAAACCTAGTTGACTTCAATTTGTTAAACCATAACCCTTATTAACATCAATTGCCATAACCTAACCCTAATTGAGCTCAATTTGCCAAATTCTAATTCAAAATCTAATTGAACCCAAATTTTCAAATACAAACTTGAATAAAAAAATAAAACCACCTAGCGTCGCCTAGCCCGTCTGTTTATGGGAGTATGCCTAGCGTTTTTTAGAGCATTGCTTCAATGAATGAGTATGTGAACATTTGTCTACGTTGTCTTTTAGATATCTGATTTTTTTAGCTAACTTGGTTGGAAAATTTTATAGTAATTGGTGTTCCTGTTTTGTAAAATTTTTAACTTAACCCAAAAGTTGTCCACTCATTTGTTTGACTTTATTGTTCCCTGTTGTACTTGAGATCAGATATCTGATTTTTTTAGCTAACTTCTTGTTCATGCTCTGCTTCACTTTTTTATCTCCAGATATAAGCAAAAATGGCTGCTGAGCTTGTTAATTCTGCAACGAGTGAGAAACTTGTTGAAGTGGATTGGTCAAACAGTATCGAAATTTGTGAATTAGTTGCTCGTGATCAAAGGTGAAACTTACGGAACACTTGCGAATTTTTTTTTATATGTGTAATGAATAATATTTGTTTACTGTTGTGCTTCATTTTGTGTTATTTATTTTCTAATGCTTCACTGATGAAGTAGGTTTGTTAAGAGGAGATAGAGCTGAGCTTAAGCTTAAATGTGCTTGTAATGTTACTGTGGCTTGGTTTTCATAGAATTGGAGCTTTTGAATATTATGAAAAAATTGATTATAAACTTATCAAAAGAAAATATTCATTTATATATTATTCAATTATTGGGTGCTCATTGATAATTTTCCTTTTCCTATATTGGGGGCTTTTGGATAACCAAGCTTTTACTTATCTAACATATTGCCTTGTTTATTATCTTGATATCTTGCATACCATTAATTTCCGGTTCTTTAAATGCAGACATGCCAAGGATGTGATTAAAGCTATTAAAAAACGATTGGGGAGCAAAAACACAAATACTAAACTATATGCAGTTATGGTGAGCCATTATGTTTTGTCTTATATCTATCTGATCGTGCCTAGCACGATGGTCAAGTGTAAAGTGTTAACTTACTATCCGTTTGGTCACGGGTTCAAACCCTGGAAACAACCTATAGGGATAAGGCTGCGTACATCAGGACCTTCCCCAGACCCTGCATGTAGCGGGAGCCTTGTGCACTGGGTACGACTTTTTATATCTAGCTGGTGTTGTGCAATCCTCATTTTCGCTATCTTTCTACCAGTGCGGTTGCCATTTTCCCCTCAAAATGCCCAAGATTTGTTCATCAAATGAACTTACAACTTCTGCTTATGTTTTGCACTCTTTTTGTTATCTGGCTTATTATTACCTCTTTGATTATGCAGTTGTTAGAGATGTTGATGAACAATATTGGAGAGCATATATATAAGGTGGTGATTGATACTGGGATTCTCCCAATTCTTGTGAAGATAGTGAAGAAAAAGGTGTAAGCTTTTTTCCTAATGCACAATTTGTCTGTTTGGAATTATTATTCAGTTTTCTTTCATTTCTTTTGTGACAGTCAGATTTGCCTGTACGAGAGAGGATATTCCTTCTTCTAGATGCCACACAGACCTCCCTTGGTGGTGCTTCTGGAAAATTCCCTCAATATTATACGGCTTATTATGAATTGGTGGTAGGTACAGACAATTTTGAAATCTGTTTCTTCATGTGTACATATAATTTATGTGATGCATTAGATTGTTTGTTCACAAAGTTTAGTTAACTGAGGAAGGATCTTTTATTGTTGTGTGAAATTGAAACCTGAAGATCTTTATTGGTTTTTCTCTCATAATCACTGCTAAATGCTAAGAAATAAATATAAAAGAAGCTGAAATTAGATGTTAAAACTTTTCTGAAACTTTGTACTTCTACTGTTGTAAGATTTTATTTATTTTATTTTTCAATGGATAAGCTTATAAAAGGAATTGAATTTTTTTTTTTGGCTGGGTATAACATAGCAAATTATATCCAGTTTGTTTATCTTTCTTTTATGTGCTTTCGTGGTGAGTGGTAAGTGCCAGAATAGTGTTATTTCTTATCTCCTGATGAGGTGATTACTGGCAAATAAGATTCTAGTTGGATGAGATTTAGTAGTATTCTTCTTTTAATTTATATGTAGTATTTTTGTCTTTTAAAAAATTTGCAGAGTGCAGGAGTACAGTTTCCTCCAAGACCTCGTACTATACCATCAAATCATCTTTCTTCTGATGCAAATAAGAAAACTACACTTATTGGAGAACTTGCCGCCTCTAGACATGAAGGGGTTCCTCTTGCTCAGGAACCAGAGCCTCAGATTGTTCCTGAATCCAGGTAGTTTTTGTTGAACTTTTTTGTCATTTTTCGTCCTTTTGAAGCCTAATTGTGCATTAGGAATGCACTTTGTGTATAGCTATAAATGAGAGAAATCGATTCACAAACGGCTCTTTCAATTTATTTCTTAATCTCTTTCTTAGACTTCTGTTTTTCATCGAATCATTTTAAAGATTCAGTCTATTCGATTATTGTGGTAGTGATTAATTATTAAATATCCTCTTGAAAAGTTTTATCAAATCTTGCTTATAAAAGATTTCTCGGTCCTTTTCTTTCTGTACAGTATTATTCAGAAGGGTAGTAATGCGTTAGAGGTTCTAAAGGAAGTCCTTGATGCTGTTGATACTCAGAATCCGGAGGTATATTAATGGACTATGATTAATATTTATGAATTGAAAGAAAATTATTTTTGTCTTGAAATGCATCCATGAATTATTAGTATCTTTTTACTGTATACTATTGTTCTTTTAGGCAGCAATGGATGAGTTTACACTTGATCTTGTTGAACAGTGTTCTTTCCAAAAGCAACGAGTTATGCATCTTGTGATGACTTCTCAGTAAGTCCAGTTCTTGGCTTACTTACAATAAATTTGCTTCTTAACCCATGCTTTCTGAACTAATGGAAATCTATGTTATATATACTATAAAGCACAAGATGAGAACCTCTGTGTTTGTGCATATATGTGAGGAGGTGGGGTTGGGTTATTTGCTTTTCTCTGTTTTTTTTTTTTGGTCTCACTCTAAGAAGAATAAGTGTTCTGAGATGAAGGGATGGTCAAAGTAGACCCGGCCAAGGTTCCGGTTCGGAACCGGAACCGAACCGGAACCTAACCGGTTCGGTTAGGGTTCTCACCAGTGTTCAAAAATACGTTTCGAGGCGGCCGCCTCGGACCGCCTCGCACCGCCTCGCGGCGTCGGCGCGTCGAGGCGGCCGCCTTATACGCCAACAACCGAGGCGGCCGCCTTTCACCGATGAGGCGACCGCCTCAAACCGCCTCACGCAGACTCGGCGCGAGGCGGTCCGAGGCGGCCGCCTCGCGTTCTTGTGCCATTTTTTTTATTTTTATTTTTACCATTGAAACGACGACGTTTTGGGGGTACCAAAACGTCGTTGTTTTGACTTCTTTATTAGAAAAAAATAATAATAAGCGTAAAATCATTTTACAAATTCATTCCATCTTCATCTAGGGTTTCTTCTCAGCATCGACGCATCTTCTCAATTTCGTCTAGGGTTTCTCGTCTTAGCATCGACGCATCAGCTTCTCGGCGTGTCTTCTTCAGCTTCTCGGCGTTTCGTCTTCAGCTTCTCGGCGTTAAAAAATAATGCAACTTATATAATCAAATTAAAAAATAATACAACTTATATAATCAAATTAAAAAATAATACGACTTTATGTTATTTGTTAGGGAAAGGGAAAGGGAAAGCTCCACAATTAGTGGATGAAGACAATACAAGTGAAGGAGGTTCTTTGGATGATGACCCATCTGATGATGACAGAGATTTTGACCCAAGCTTCATGCAGCTAGACACTAATGATAGTTTATTTAAGGATTAGTTATCAATAATTTTTTGAACATACTATGAATTATGAAGAAAATAATGTATTTTGGATTACTTATCAATTGTTTTTTGAACATACTATGAATTATGAAGAAATGAATGTATTTTGAATTATTTTTCCGATTTCCGGATCGAGGCGCCCGCCTCACGCCTCGAGGAGGTCCGCCTCGCGCCTCAATGGCCGGCCGCCTCGAGGCGCCGCCCCGTATTTTTAAACATTGGTTCTCACCCTGACCGAACCGGTTGGAACCGAAAGTAAAAAAAAAAAAAAAAAATTATTTACTTGGAACCGTAAGGTTCCACAAGTAAATCTCAATTTTTTTTATTAATAATAATGAGGTTTAAAATTGCAACCTTGAGCACAATAGTCAATTTTTAAGGAGGTTTAAAAATCTTCTTTTTATAACCAACTCTTGGTTATTGACTTCTTTATATAAGCGATGTGGGACACAATAGCCAAGTAACAAATATCCCACATCGCTTATATGAAGAAACACTAGCCAAGAGTTGGCTATAAAAAGGATTATATGTTAAAAGAATTTTATAAAAAATAATTATATAAAAATGATGTGATAGTTTGGAAAAACATTACGATTATAGAAATTTTTATTTTTATTTTTACCATTGAAACGACGACGTTTTGGGGGTACCAAAACGTCGTTGTTTTGACTCTTTATTAGAAAAAAATAATAATAAGCGTAAAATCATTTTACAAATTCATTCCATCTTCATCTAGGTTTCTTCTCAGCATCGACGCATCTTCTCAATTTCGTCTAGGGTTTCTCGTCTTAGCATCGACGCATCAGCTTCTCGGCGTGTCTTCTTCAGCTTCTCGGCGTTTCGTCTTCAGCTTCTCGGCGTTAAAAAATAATGCAACTTATATAATCAAATTAAAAAATAATACAACTTATATAATCAAATTAAAAAATAATACGACTTATGTTATTTGTTAGGGAAAGGGAAAGGGAAAGCTCCACAATTAGTGGATGAAGACAATACAAGTGAAGGAGGTTCTTTGGATGATGACCCATCTGATGATGACAGAGATTTTGACCCAAGCTTCATGCAGCTAGACACTAATGATAGTTTATTTAAGGATTAGTTATCAATAATTTTTTGAACATACTATGAATTATGAAGAAAATAATGTATTTTGGATTACTTATCAATTGTTTTTTGAACATACTATGAATTATGAAGAAATGAATGTATTTTGAATTATTTTTCCGATTTCCGGATCGAGGCGCCCGCCTCACCGCCTCGAGGAGGTCCGCCTCGCGCCTCAATGGCCGGCCGCCTCGAGGCGCCGCCCCGTATTTTTAAACATTGGTTCTCACCCTGACCGAACCGGTTGGAACCGAAAGTAAAAAAAAAAAAAAAAAATATTTACTTGGAACCGTAAGGTTCCACAAGTAAATCTCAATTTTTTTTATTAATAATAATGAGGTTTAAAATTGCAACCTTGAGCACAATAGTCAATTTTTAAGGAGTTTAAAAATCTTCTTTTTATAACCAACTCTTGGTTATTGACTTCTTTATATAAGCGATGTGGGACACAATAGCCAAGTAACAAATATCCCACATCGCTTATATGAAGAAACACTAGCCAAGAGTTGACTATAAAAAGGATTATATGTTAAAAGAATTTTATAAAAAATAATTATATAAAAATGATGTGATAGTTTGGAAAAACATTACGATTATAGAAATTTTTATTTTTATTTTTAAAATTTATTATTAAAAAAAAAAAAAAAAAAAAACCAAAAGGGGAACCGGAACCGACCGGTTCGGTTCCGGTCCGTTTACGGTTCCGGTTCCACACTTGTGGAACCCGGAACCGAACCGCCGGCCGGGTCTAGGTCAAAGGGTGGGAGGTAGTTAGCCACTTATGAGTGCATCCTCTCTGAGCTAATTTTAATTATCACATGACTCAGAGATTTTGTCTGTTAGGGGAGGAGGTATGCATCCTGGTAAGGAAGGGAGAAGGAAGAATTAGCTTCCTGTGCATATTGCCATTTTGTACTAATTTAAGTTATGGGTGACAATTTGAGTCAGGATTCGTTTATTCGTTTGATTCGATTCACTTTAAAGCGAATACGGGTTTGAAAAAATAGATTCGTTTAATAAATGGGTCAATTCGATTCGATTCGTCTATTAAACGAATCGAATACGAATTTAAATTCATTGATTCGTTTATTCGTTTAAGATTCGTTTTATTATTTTCTTTTACTAATTATTGTTATTTTTCAATTAAGATTCGAGAAATTATGACTAATTACCATAGAAAAAAAAAATATTTTTGATATTTGGTGAGGTATTTTTAATAAATATAATAATTACATATTTTATATATATATATTTATGAAGAATTAATATAAGTCAATTATGGTAAATTATGATATTAAATAATATCATGATTAAACGAATATTCGTATTTGATTCGTTTAATAAACGAATCGAATACGAATCCTTCACATTTTGATTCGATACAAATTTGATTCGTTTTGCCACCCCTAATTTAAGTTTCTGATAGATTTTGTTGTTTCTTGTGTAGTGCTTGATACCCCAAGACCCCCATCCCGTTCTTTCTTTTGGGGGTGGCTTAGTGGATTTCTGGTCCATTTTTTTAGTTTTACATCATGATAACATATTAAATGTTTGGCCTAGTAAGTAAAGAAAACTGGTTGTTTGCTTTTGGTGACAGGGAGGGACACTCGGTGAGTGGTTCTTTTTCTTAATGATGCATAAGAAATGAAATACGGTTCTAGATGCCATTAGGTCTTTGTTGTTACAAATGGTTTTTTGTTCTGTAAAAATGGTATTGGGACCATGTTGGAAAGCATAAGCCATCATGTCATATATGATATATGCTCCCAAGTATTTTTCTCTTGAAATTTGAATTAAGTTATCTTCATTTACAAGGGATGAGAAGGTGGTTTCTCGAGCGATTGACTTGAACGAGCAGCTCCAGAAAGTCCTGGCAAGACATGATGCCCTACTCTCGGGTAGGCCTACATCAACAGCCAATCATGTGAACCATCGAGACGTTTATCTGTCAACTAGGTCTACATCAACTCCAAATCATGCTGACCGTGAAGAAGAAGAAGAGGAGGAGGCTGAGCAACTTTTCCGGAGGTATGTTTTATCTAAATTGGTCTGTTATCTTAATTGGAAAAGGAATTCCTTGTCTGGACTCTTCCGTGCTACATGTTTTTCTTCGTGGATGATAAGTGCGCTTTCTACCATCCTGAAGCTGATTTTTTCTCAAATTTTTAATGGTGGATGGTTATGATAGTATCATTGATGAGCTTGCTTCATAATATTACCTGTTGAATATTCCTCAGTTTGTTGATGCAAACTTCCTTTTTTGAGGTAAATTGCTCTTCTCTGAGTGTGAAACATGACAGGATACGGAAAGGAAAAGCGTGTGCAAGGCCTGAAGATGAAGATCAATTGGCAGAGCAACCTCCCTTGGTGTTTCTTGGATCATCGATTCCAGCAGAGAGGCTGAACCGACCACTTATACGTCCCGTGCAAGCGGAGCCTCCACATGAAAACAATGCACATTTTCCTCCTGTTACCATACCGCCCCCACCTGCAAAGCACATTGAGAGGCAGAAATTCTTCCAAGAAAAAAAGGTTGACCCTCCCGCTATAGCTGGTCACATGAGGGGCCTCTCCTTGCACAGTCCAAATGCCAGCAGTTCTCGCAGCGGAAGCATAGATTTTAGCGATTGACAACAGAAGAAAAGATATTCCGCTCATCTTCCTCTGCATTGTAATTTACTCGGTGGGTTATATACAAATTAAGATTGGCTTCTTATTGTGTGCAATTGCAAAATGTTTTTTTTTTCATTTTTATGTCTAGTGTTTTTAGGTATCGGTGGAATGGGGAAAAGCATATAGCCGTCAACATTTCATTGATAGTTCTATGTGAGTCCTTTTTATGCGGTTCTAGCTCTTAAAGCTTCTGATCATATATTTGTGTTTTTATTGAAGGGATAATGAGTTTTGTAATCCTATAAGTTATGCGGTTTTTACACTTTAGTCATAAAGAATTTTTGTGTATAATTTAATCGTACAAGTGAGTAAATACCATTCCATTAGTCCTAATCTGTTAACTCGAACGGAAGCGGTTGATGTAGATTAAAATAAAAATCTATGTATTTTTTAGCGAGTAAGTATTATCTTGTTAGTCCTATCAGTTATTTGGTTTTTATACTTCAGTGATGATGCTAGTCCTATACATTATGCGAATTTTACTCTTCAGTCCTAAAGTAAGCATATAATTTGGTCTTGTTTTGCCAAATGCCAAGTCAGCAGCTTTTGTCAGAGTTGCGGATTAGGATTAGCAGGATACTTACTCGTAGGATTAAAATATAAATATAAATTCTTTTATGACTAAAATGTAAAAAATCGCATAACTTATAGGGCTACAAAATTTCTTTTTTCTTTTTTATTTTTATTTTTTAATTTGTTTAGTAACAAGCTTTCAAAGTTGCTTGATCAATGATGGTTTAGGAGGAACTGTACTTTTCTCTGATGATTTATGCAAAAATTTGGGAGGAAAAGTCTTTAACAGACAGCAAATGAAAGAAAGCATATACATGGTGTTCGCTAATCTACCCTAATATGAATATATGAGACATTGAAGTTGAAACGAAAGTATTAACTCTGAAATCATTTAATACAAATTTGAAATATTTATCATTAGATTTGAAATTTGATCCGTATTAAATTTGTAAGTTGAAACATGAAGTCCCTTAGGGATGGAGTCTAGCGATTTGAGCTTTGAACATATCTTCAAGGTCTAATGTTCAAGTCATGAGTAATACTATTGTAAAAATTTGGGACAATATTGATTTACCCACGTAATTATTCTGGGGTCCAATAATCTCGATATAAATGACGTGAGATTTTCCCGATATTAAAAAAAAATTGAAACATGAAAATATCTTCTATATGCTTACCCTGTATGGTAGATGGCGTATGAAACCAAAAGTGATCAGAAGTCACTAATGTAGATAAGTATTAACTATACTTGTAATTTTGTAAATGCGTGTGGTGTTTGAAGTCAGAGTTAAAATTAGTGCCTCGCTTGGTAATTTAATCCGTGAACTTTTTTGTTTTCTTTCATATAACCCTACCAAATGTCATCCCTAATTTCATCTGATCTTGTAATTTTTCAAGACAAAAAAATTATTATGTTATGTTCCGTTCCGCTAAAATCACATCTCGTCTGCTAAAATCATGTTGTTTCCCATTAAAATCATGTATCGTTTTTTGTCACGCCTTGTTCTGCTAAAATATTATCTCATTCTGTCTTGTTAAAATCTCATCTCGTCCTCCATCCAGCTAAAATCATGTCTTGCTTTTTGTATGTCCTCATCCATTTGGCGATGGAGGTTTTACCTGCTCCGTTTAAGCTCGAAAGGAATAGTTTAGCGGTGACGTTTCCAACGATTTCAAAAAAAAAAATATCACCATCCATTAAAATCCTGTCATGTTGTCAAATTGAGGCATAAAAATATGTTTCAAATGATCATGTTATGAAACAGAAAAAATTGTCATCTATGCTAATAACTTTTATAGTGACAACTTTTTATTTAATTCATATTATTTCAAATCGTTGGCCCATTCTAGTTAAAGATAATCACCTATTTAAAAATACATGTTCAAACTCTATCTCAAATAATATGAGATAATATAATTTATCTCTTTGGAGCCCAACATCTTCATCGACATATTAGATATTCTTGATTTCAAGCAAAACAAAAAAAAATAAAATAAAATCTCATGCATGACCCATGTACTGTAGATGCCTATGAAACCAAAACTGAAATGTAGAAAAGCAACAACAAAATTGGTAAATTGCGTGTCGTGTTGTGAAATCAGTTGTCTCTCTTGATAATTTTAATCCGTGAACCTTTTTGTATTCTTTTGGCCTTTTGGGTCATGTAATTTAATGTATCATTTGTGAATAAAACGTGGAAGTTAGCCCTAGTTGCCATCATCTTTCTTTCTTCGGAAAAATCAATTCACTTCACTGCCCTTCAATTGTTACAACAAAGGTGACTTCCCCCACCACCCACTTACCTCACCTCAAATCAATTCAAGCTTCTTCTGCCATAGCTCTGTAGCTTCTCCGCATATCCATCTCCTCACAAGAACAAACAAAAAAGATCATGAAAGAAAGCATAGTCTTGTTTCCAGGTCCTGCCTTTCACCACATGATCTCCATGGTTGAACTTGGTAAGCTTATCTTGAAACACAAGTCAACCTTGTCCATCACAATCCTTGTTCCATCCATGCCCCTGGAAGAATCCAAAACTTGCTCATACATCAATTCGATTCTCTCACACCAACCCAATTTGATCATCTCCTTTTACTACCTTCCCTCCATCCAAATCCCCTCGGAAACACATTCCAGGGCCGATATTGCTATCGAATCTATCAAACTTAATGCTTCCAATGTTTTCCAGGCCCTGGAAAACATCTCTCTCAGTTCCAAAATCCTGAGCCTTATTATAACCTCTACTGCCAACTTCTGTTATCACCCCAACATCCCTACTTACACTTACTACCCTTCTTGTGCTTCCACCCTCGCCGCCTTCCTCTACGTACCAACTTTACACAAACAGATGAGCTCAAGCTTCAAAGATCATCCAAGTTCCGTTTTATTCATTCCAGGATTGCCACCCATTAAATCATCTTTCATGCCTGAACCTTTGCTTGATCGCCGTGAACGTACCTATGATTTCTTCCTTAATTTCTCAACTTCATTGATCAAGTCAAGTGGGATTATAATAAACACTTTCGAATTCCTCGAACAGAAAGCAATCAAAACGATCGTCAATGATGATTGTGTTCCCAGTGGCATCACTACTCCGCCGCTATACTGCATTGGACCCTTGAACGTAGATGCCAAAGATCGTGCTGGTGGTGCCGAGGATCATGTGTCTTCCGATTGTTTGAAATGGTTAGACGCACAGCCCACTCGAAGCGTTCTGTTTCTCTGCTTTGGCAGCAAGGGTACATTCTCTGCTGCACAGCTACATGAGATTGCAATTGGATTGGAGAGGTATGTTATCAATAATGAATCATGCACTTATAACATTAATTTAATTAGTAGAAATTCATGTGTCTAATTCAATCCAAAAGTAGATTTTAGAGTTGTCCAATATTTATATTTTGAGTTCATTTATTTATCTTTACCGATGTATGATGTGAGATATTTTACTTAATATTCGTATCACATGAGTAATAGTGTGGGTCCAATTATATATTAGTAGAGTTATAATATGATGTTGAAATTTATACATCTAACTCAACCCAAAATATAACCCGGGAGTTTTTGATTTGGATATTTTCCTCTAACACATTGATTAAAATACAGGAGCAACCAAAGATTCTTGTGGGTTGTAAGGAACCCATCAAATACAGAGAGTGAGTACTTTAACCTAGAGGCACTGCTACCAAAGGGATTCTTGGAGAGAACAAAAGAGAAGGGACTAGTGGTGAAGCCATGGGCACCACAGTGTACGATTCTGGGACATGAATCAGTGGGCGGATTCGTAACACATTGTGGATGGAACTCGGTGCTTGAAGCAGTAACAAATGGAGTGCCAATGATTGCATGGCCATTGTATGCAGAGCAGTTTCTGAACAGTGTGATATTAGTGCAAGAAATGAAGGTGGCATTGGCAATATTGCCCAATGATCATCTTTCTGGAGATGAACAAGAAGAAGAAGAAGAAGAAGAAATAGAAAATGATCATGCGGCGTTGGTAAGTGCGGAATTGGTGGAAAAAAAGGTGACAGAATTGATGATGGGATCCGTAGGAAAAAGCTTGAGAGAAACAAGCATCGAGATGAAAGCGATGGCAGTGGCAGCTTGGAATAATGAAGAAGGCTCGTCGTTTACTGCATTTTCAAAGTTGATGGCTTCACTTTGTGGAACCAAACAGTAAAAAGTCATCGTATTCATTAAATAATTTCCTAGTGATCCATATATGATGACGATGATGATGAAGACTTTGATTTTCATGCATTACTCATTTTAAGTTTGAAAGGACTGGAGTCTAGACTAGCTACTTCTCTACTTTAATGTGAATTAATTATTGCATGTGCTTTATGACCGGTATTCTCTTCTTCTCCTCTTTTACATTAGTAATATTTTATATGAGTCTAATCATGTGGAGTTATTTAGATATAATTATGATTTATTTAGTTATTTTTATTATTTTAATAAACGTGATTATATATTATTAGATTATTACACGAGTGACGAAATACTATCGTTGTATAGTATAATTTTTCAATCAAATATAAACTTGTCATTAAGGGTATAATTAGTGATTATTAGATTAATTTTTTATCATCACTCATTGCCAGCGAGATCAATCACAACTTGGGCAAATCTGGCCACAAAATTCCTTGTCAAGTACTTCCTCCAGCCAGGATCGCAAAACTGTGAAATGACATCACGTCTTTCATGCAGTATGATTTAGAGTCCCTCTATGAGACATGAGAGAAATACAAGGACTTGCTTTGAAAGTGCCCCCACCATGAGATTGAGAAATGGCTGCAAGTCAAAACCTTCTACGATGGGCTCAATGGGTTTCTCAAAACCATCGTAGATGCAGCTGTTGGAGGAGCTTTAATGGAAAAAAGGAGAGAACGAAGATTGGCCACTGCTAGAAGAGATGACCAATAATATCTCTTTATGGCCAAAAAAAAAAAAAAAAAAAAAAAAACTTCCCCAAAAGAGCATCAAGAATACATGGGTTGGAGTAGAAAGAATTTACAAGTATCTTGAGATTTTGAGCATGCAGGCTGTGAAAAGCAGTGTGTGGGGGAGAACATCTCACAAACCAGTATGTCCGATATGATGAATCTATAAACTATGTGAACAATTTTAGCAGAAAAGGCCACAACACTGCTCCAATAACTACAACCATAGATGGAAAGAC